>CM031622.1:7375818-7378318 GCA_018398815.1 Conus ventricosus
TCTCTCTCTCTCTCTCTCTCTCTCTCTCTCTCTCTCTCTGTGTGTTTGTTAGATTTTCAGTTTCCCGTTTCATTAAAAGAGATCGTCTCTACTTGGACGAGAGAAGGGATAATGTCTCTCTCTCTCTCTCTCTCTCTCTCTTCTCTCTCTCTCTCTCTCTCTCTCTCTCTCTCTCTCTCTCTCTGTGTGTGTGTGTGTGTGGTGTGTGTGTGTGTGTGTGTGTGTGTGTGTGTGTGTGTGTGTGTGTGTGTGTGTGTGTGTGTGTGTGTGTGTGTGTGTGTGTGTGTGTGTATATATGTGTGTGTGTGTATGTGTGTGTGTGGTGTGTGTGTGTGTGTGTGTGTGTGTGTGGTGTGTGTGTGTGTGGTGTGTGTGTGTGTGTGTGTGTGTGTGTGTGTGTGTGTGTGTGTGTGTGTGTGTGTGTGTGTGTGTGTGTGTGTGTGTGTGTGTGTCTGTGTGTTTCTGTGTGTGTCTGTGTGTGTGTGTGTGTGTGTGTGTGTGTGTGTGTGTGTGTGTGTGTGTCTGTGTGTGTGTGCGTGGAGGAAGTAGAAGGTGGACAGGGTGGAGGATAGGTGGTAGAGGGTGGAAGGTAGGGAAGAGGGGAAGGGGAGGGGGGGGGGGTTAAGTATGAAAGGAGAGTAGATTGAGGCTAGAAAGGATGGTGGTGTGGGTCAATGTGTGCATCACTTGAATATGTTTGATGTAGACACCCCTGTTTTCACGAGTGCGCCTGAACATGAGTGAGTTTCTCTATCGTGCACTTGTGTCGCGAACCATAAACTATTGTACCACTGTTCACCCCCACATCATCCTTACAGCTGTCTGTCTGTCTGTCTCTCTCGCTCAATCCCTCGCTATGTGTGTGCTTTGTGTGCGAGTGCACACCACACACACACACACACACACAAAACACACACACACACACACACACACACACACACACACCACACACAGGGATATATATATATATATACAAAGAGAGAGAGAGAGAGAGAGAGAGAGAGAGAGAGAGAGAGGAGAGAGGAGAGAGAGGGAGGAGAGAGGAGAGAGAGAGAGAGAGAGAGAGAGAGAGAGAGAGAGAGAGAGAGAGAGAGAGAGAGAGAGAGAGAGAGAGAGAGAGAGAGACTATTTGTGTGAAAACGTCGTTGATTTTCATCTTTGAAACAAGATCTTGTCAATACTCTACATGAAATGCATGTTTTTCACCCTCAGCCCTCCCCTCTCCTCCCCATGTTCATACCTGAACACGCATATGTAGAGAGCTTGTGTTCGTGTGTGTGTGTGTGTGTGTGTGTGTGTGTGTGTGTGTGTGTGGTGTGTGTGTGTGTGTGTGTGGTGTGTGTGTGTGTGTGAGTGTGTGTGTGACGGGAGAGTGTACGTGAGTACGTGATCGTGTTAAAGTGTTGTTTACGAGCTCTTATCTCCAATGCTTTTAACACAGCGCATGAAACCTCGGTACAGTCCAAAATTTCAACAACAACAAAAATAAGGGAAGCGTCCAACATTTTGGCGATGAGTTGTAAGCTTATCATTCTTGGTTTTTTTTAGTGTTTTTTTTTTAGTCGGTTGACACATAGTTTAGGTCAGAAATTTCGCTAAAATTATATCCTTTATTTATATAAGGTAGTCCCAGGACTTTTAGTGAACACATTAACTAGTGGGATTGGTAACTTTACAATTCAACGCTACAATTTTACTTGTAACATTAACTAGTGGGATTCGTAACTTTACAATTCAACGCTACAATTTTACTTGTAACATTAACTAGTGGGATTCGTAACTTTACAATTAAACTGTACAATTTTACTTGTAACATTAACTAGTGGGATTCGTAACTTTACAATTTAACTGCACAATTTTACTTGTAACATTAACTAGTGGGATTGGTAACTTTACAATTCAACGCTACAATTTTACTTGTAACATTAACTAGTGGGATTGGTAACTTTACAATTCAACGCTACAATTTTACTTGTAGCATTAACTAGTGGGATTCGTAACTTTACAATTCAACGCTACAATTTTACTTTGTAACATTAACTAGTGGGATTCGTAACTTTACAATTTAACTCTACAATTTTACTTTGTAACATTAACTAGTGGGATTCGTAACTTTACAATTTAACTCTACAATTTTACTTTGTAACATTAACTAGTGGGATTCGTAACTTTACAATTTAACGCTACAATTTTACTTGTAACATTAACTAGTGGGATTGGTAACTTTACAATTCAACGCTACAATTTTACTTGTAACATTAACTAGTGGGATTGGTAACTTTACAATTCAACGCTACAATTTTACTTTGTAACATTAACTAGTGGGATTCGTAACTTAACAATTTAACTCTACAATTTTACTTTGTAACATTAACTAGTGGGATTCGTAACTTTACCAATTTAACTGCACTATTTTACTTTGTAACAGATGGTCCAGATGGATGACATACAATGACACCCATTCGCCACGGTCCAGTGGGGTTGGTCCTAGAAGGGTCGT
>CM031622.1:7385818-7388318 GCA_018398815.1 Conus ventricosus
ATTATTATTGGTGGTGGTGGTGTTATTATTATTATTATCATCATTATTATTACTATTATTATTGCTATTATTATTATTATTATTGTTGTTGTTGTTGTTGATGTTGTTGTTGTTGTTATCATTCTTGTTATTATGACAATTGATATTATTATTTTTATTATTTTTCAAATATTTTAAAATGCTTTTTTTAAATTGTTTTATTATTACTGTTGTTGTTATTACTATTATCATTATTATCATTATTAGTATCATCATCATCATCATTCTACATCTTCATCATCATATATCATCATCGTTATTATCATTCATCATTCATCATATCATCATCATCATCATCATCATCATCATCATCATCATCATCATCATTATTATAATCATCTTATTCATCATCATTATAGATATTATATTAAACTGTCTGTCAGGGGCCTCTTTTCTGCTCGTTTTATTGTGTTCTTCGCACTTAACGTGATTACAGACAGATCGTGTTAATGATGCGCGCGGCGCGTGCGCGCGCGCTCGCGGTGGTGTGTGTGTGTGTGTGTGTGTGTGGTGTGTGTGTGTGTGTGTGTGTGTGTGTGTGTGTGTGGGGGGTGGTGGCATGCGCGCATGTGTGTGCGTGCAGTGTGTGTGTGTGTGTGTGTGTGTGTGTGTGTGTGTGTGTGTGTGTGTGTGTGTGTGTGTGTGTGTGTGGTGTGTGTGTGTGGTGTGTGTGGTGTGTGTGTGTGTGGTGGTGCGTGTTGTGTGTGTGTGTGTGTGTGTGTGTGTGTGTGTGGTGTGTGTGTGTGTGTGTGTGTGTGTGTGTGGTGTGTGGTGTGAATTATTATTTTGTATATGGGGGGGGGGGGGGGGGGGGGGGGGGGGTTGTTGAAAGTTAGGATTTGGTTGTATACAATTGTGACAATATTGACTATCTGTGCCTTTGAATAGGCTTTTGAAACTGTTAAAGGATACTTTATTTATCAACATATAACATTCTGATAGGTCTAACGGAATGTTCAGTGCAGTCGTGCTTTCAATATTGCGAGCTGCTCTCCGAGCAGCTTGATCAACTTTTTCATTTGTTGAGATTCCACAATGTGAGGGCACCCAACAGAAAGTCACATTTATTCTTTTCATCGACTGATGTGTTACGTAATTAATTTCTGTAATAGTCTTATAACGAATCTTTGGATGTAAAGACTGTAAGGCAGAAAGGGCTGACTTTGAATCACTGCACAGTAAAAGTGGACAATTTTCTTTTGAAGAATTTAAAACATACTTTAGGGACATTAGAATAGCAACTAATTCTGCCGGAAAAATTGACTTGACAAGTGTATACCGAGATGATATGATTTCTCTACTTTTAATTTTGGTATTATAAAAGCTGCTCCTGTTCTATGGTCATCTTACACTGAGCCATCTGTAAAAAGTTGAAGATGGTCCGTATATTGATTTTCCAAAAGAGAATTTACATAATATCTTAAAAGATGTGGTGGATCGTTTTTGTTCAGTTCAGTATAGTCTGTGTCATAATTTGCTTTGGTTTGTTTCCATTTGGAAATGGGTGGAAAGGACGAGTTGACAGGTGTTTTACTTTGGTTAATTGTTTTTATTTTTTATTTTATTTTTTTTTTAAGAAGAGTACATGTGTATGACTGAATAGATTTAGTTGATTTTATGTCTTTTGCTCTTTTAGCAAAATCTGTCTCTGAATTGAGAGATACTTCATTTGTACAGAAACTTTTTGTGTGTGAAAGGTTCTTTAAAACAAATTTAGAAGAGGACACTTTTCGAAATTTTCGCTCATTCGGACTCACATATGTCTGCTTTATTATCATCGTTACTACTACTACCACTGCTACTACTACTACTACTCCTACTACTACTACTACTACTACTGCTGCTGCTGCTGCTACCATTATCTTTATTATTATTATTGTTATATCGCCTGCCCAGAGGACTTTTGTCGGTTCTGTCGGACTGACATTTTGTCAGCTTAAACATAATTATCATTATCATCATTATCATTACTATGATGATGATGATGATGATGATGAAGATGATGATGATGATGATGATGATTGTGGTAGTAAACTTTACTGTGCGCGTCATTCAATGGATCAGGAAAGGATACTGCATATCAGTGCTTCGCTCTCTTTCCAACCGAGCTTCTTCGGAAACTAGAAATTTTGTGTCCCAGCAGAAAACTGTTCCTGTCATTTCTTGTTCTGTTGTAATAAGATTCCTCTGCCCAAGAGATTATACTTTCCTCACAGGCAGCCTTCTTGGATTGAGGGGTGTTAACTCTTCCAGCCCGTCCCAACTATGGTCTTATTACTTCCCTTGAGAAAAAAAAAAATCTTGCGTGCACTCCTTTAGTTTCCGTTTCAGTTACACCCGTCAAGAACGTGGCACTACGTGCGGACTAATCCCATATATATTACTTTGCATCAAACTGCTGAGCCAGAAGACCTCAGCGCTCAAGATTGACAGCTAGATGGGGGAAAACAACAACAACAAT
>CM031622.1:7393318-7399247 GCA_018398815.1 Conus ventricosus
GGCATTCATTTCTATTTCTGACTTTAATACTTTCCCAATATTCTCTCGGTCTATTGGGTTTTAATCTGCGAATCTTCTTATGCCAATGCTTTGTTGTGTAAACTCTATAAAAAATAAATTATACGATTTTCTGAGAACTTTTTTTTTTTTGTATTCCTTACTGCTAATTTCAACCTCTGTACGGTTGGGACTAGTATCATTTAATTTAGTTCTATGTTTGGCTGTAAAATATTTTTTCTATGTTCCCTGCATGTGGCATCAAACCATGGCTTATTTTCGTTACTTTTGTTTGGCACACACACACACACACACACACACACACACACACACACACACACACCAAAAGTGCTGGACAAGAAATTAGAAGTGAACAGACAGCTGTTCAATGCAAAGATCACGTCTGACCTCTTTGAAGTCAAAAACATCAGTTTCATTGACAATGATAACATAAGACTTGACCACCTTCATGACAAAATTCACCTTTCAAAACGGGGCTCTAGCCTGCTTGCAGGAAACATTGGACGGCACGTGAGGAGTCTGGTGTGGGAGACCCCAAAGCGGCCCTCCCGACGACGACAGGGCAACAGGGAAACATACTACGCCTTTCCAGCTCCACGTGGCCCCCGTTGGTTCAACCCTTTCAGTGCCCTGGACTGGAATCCTATTGACGGGCCCACGACGACCAAGCCACCTGATACAACTGCTGTGTTATCTCTGTTCATTTTGACTGATTTTTAAGCACCTCTATGTATACGTTGTACTCTGACCAAGATTGTTCTTGACATTTTTCTCATTAATTATTAATGATTTCTTTTTTCCTTTCATATAATTTGAATATTAGTTTTAGAACATGACACGAGGAAACAACTTTAGTGTTTTTCAATGGAATTGTAGATCAATAATTTTAATTATGAACATTTAGTCCAGCATCTCGCAAATCATAAATATCATGTCTTAAGCCTCCAGTCATTAAATGTAAAGAAAGATAAACTACCTAAGTTAGAAAATTATTACTTCCCTCTCATCTATCAAAAAGAAGACACAAACGGGAAAATCAATACAGCTATTTATATATATGAAGGGTAAATTACACACTGTGCCCTAATCCTATTCCATCAATATTTCCACAATTCATTCTTGTGCTGTGACAGTACAATTTGATAAGTTTCTACTAACTATCTTATCTGTGTATTTACCAAAAGGTCCAGATGATAACAACACTGAATGGATCCGTATGCTTGAGCAGATAAAGGCAAAAAAGTGCTAATTACAGGAGATTTTAATGCACATGCCCCATTTTGGGAGAAGAACTGTGACCATATCTCAAGCAATCGTTTGATAGAGAATGTTGTAGATTCATCATTTTATCTATTAAACGATGGTCGAGTTACACGAATCCCCGTTAACCCTAATCATAGAGCTACGGCAATTGATTTAACTCTGGTTTCGCCTGATCTAGCTCCCATTTGTGAGTGGAACACACTGGCTCATTGCTTAAATAGTGATCATATTCCAATTATAAGAAGTTTTGAAACTACAAGCACAAGAATTACAGATCTAACTGAGGATAAAGTCCCAAAGTACAATTATAAATTTGCTAATTGGGATAAATTTTCAGCAAGTATGTCCACGTTTTATGTTGAGGATATGCACGATAAAAATATAAATGATCTTTATTTTTCATTTACCAAAGCAGTCCTAGATGCTGCAAATGACTCTATACCCATGCTTAAGACAAAGAAATCACATAAGCACGCTGGAAATATCTGGTGGAATGACGACTGTGAAAAAGCAAATAGCGAAAAATGGGAGAAATTTAAAAAATACATACAAGAAAATTCTACCCCAAACCATCAAGAGGCAAACAAGGCAAAAAATAAATCAGAGTTATCGCCCAGGCCAAGAGACAATACTGGTCTTCTTTTTGTATTAATGAAATCTACAGTCATAAAGATATGCAAAAGTCTGGGGGGAAATGAAAACCACGAAGAACGGAATTAATTACCACAATGTCCCATAAGATTACAGAACTCAGATCTGCCCACTAATAATGAAAAAGCAGAAGCATTTGCAGAGATGTTTGTCAATTATAGTAGAAATGCAGGTTTATCAACTGTAAGTAAAGAGTACAGAGAAAGTGAAGAGCAAAGTAAAACAAAATCAAATCATGATGAGTTCACAAGGAAAAGCTATGTAAATTCTGAAATACCACTTGAGGAAGTAAAAGAAAGTATTTTACATTTGAGTAGAGCAAAAACATCTGTTGGATTAGATGGAATATCTTATGAAATGTTAAAACACTTACCTTACAATGTTATTCGATTTCTACATATATTCATACAAAGATGTTGGAGTAAAGGGGAAATGCCTTCTGTTTGGAAGCGATCAATTGTTATTCCTATACATAAGCAGGGAAAGCCTAAAGCAGATAGAAACAGCTATCGACCCATCTCGTTAACATCACACGTTTGCAACATATGGAGAAAGTAATATTAAACAGATTAGTCCATTTCTGCAAAAAACAGTGCATTATACCCCCAAATCAAGCAGGCTTTCGGAAAGGACGATCAACTACAGAACATCTAGTGAAATTAACAACACAAATCAAACAGCAGTTCGCGAGGCGGAAGAATATCCTTGCAACTTTTTTTGACGTTAAGAAAGCTTATGATCAAGTATGGCACTACAAATTATTGCAAAAGCTTACGGAAAACAATATTAATGGTAATATGTATAACTACATTAAAAACTTCCTTTCACATCGTTTCATACAAGTAAGAGTAGGAAACACGTACTCGAATTCCAGAGAACTTCAGATGGGATTACCTCAAGGTTCAGTTATTTCTCCTGTTTTATTTAATATACTCATAGCCGATCTCCCAAAGAGATTGTCAAACGATTCAGTTTTAGTCCAGTATGCTGACGATATATGCATGTGGATGAAGGTAACAATGAAACGAAATACACCCACTAGAGCATTAAACTATACAAAAAAGTTTACCAAAAGGAATTAGATAAAATCACTGATTTTATGAAAGAAAATGGTTTATCACTATCTTTAGAAAAAACAAACATGGTCCTTTTTAACTCGGGTTATAACCCAGAAAAAAATGCCAATATTCAGCATTAATGGAATTGCCCTTAAGTTTGTGCAAAGTGTTAAGTTTCTAGGTGTTTATCTGTCATCAAAACTTACCTGGAACCAACATATAAATCATATACTTGATAAAGCACGAAAAGCATTAAATTTTCTCAAAATTATTAGTAAACAACGTTGGGGTCAAGATACTAAAGCACTTTTATGTCTTGCAAACTCACTTGTTCGATCTCGTTTAATATATGCCCAAGAAGTTTTCTTTAATGCCCCCAAGCACCTATTATCCAAACTTCAAAGCATAGACTGCAAAGCTGTTAAACTGGCACTTGGGGTAACAATACATACTTCCAATCTAGGATCCTATAAAGAAGCGGGTGTTCTTCCTCTAGATGACAATAGGAAAAATTCTTGCGCTAAATTTATAGTAAAGTCTTTAGCTTTTGATACATTTTGTAAGGAAGAAATTAGATTAGACTCCGCAAAAGATTTTGCTAAAAGAGCTAAAACAATACACTCTTTACAATCAATCAATTCTTATGCCACCGATATAATCAATTCTAAAGAATTAAAACACAAACAAATAGCCACTAAGCCAACTGTTTCACCAGTAGCACCCTGGGAGCATATTAAACCTGCTTTTGATATTGATGATACAAATTTAAACAAAAATTAATCTCCAAATATCTTGAAAAATGTAGTAAACATAAGCATTGAAAACAAGTATACTGACTATATTAAGATTTACACAGACGGGTCTGTAATAAAAAATGGCAGTGCAGGATCAGCATTTTTTATTCCTTCCTTGAAAACATTAAAACGTTATAATGTTGGCAGGCATTATTCCATTTTCACTGCTGAATTAACAGCCATTTTAATGGCGTTACATCACATTAAAGAGTTACCTTTAAATGCATGCAAGATATTATTTTGTGTGGATTCAAAATCAGTATTATACGCTATCAAAGGTCAAAATACCAAGACACGGGTTGAGATGACTCACGAAATCAAGCACTTAATACATCAATTAGCAAGCAAAGATATCAGTGTTACTTTTTATTGGATTCCATCTCACTGTGGAATTCTCTCTAATGAACAGGTAGATCATGCAGCCAAGAGTGCAGCACGCAATGCTACAGGGACAATTAAACTTAATGTTAAGCTAGATCTACATGAATATTGTAAATACTTTGACAAGTTAGCAAAGGATAATTTTGTTGACAAGTTGAAGACCTCAGATATACAATATTCACATAATTGTGTAAAAACTTGTGATACACTGCATTCGGATATGATAATAGAGAGTTTAAGTCACATCAAATCCAGATCAATTACGTCTTTGATGTTTAAGATTCGTCTAAACGCTCTCAAAACAAAATTTTGTAAAGATATTATTTGTGTTTGTGGGAGTCAAATTTCTACGAATCATCTGCTTCTGCACTGTCCTGTTATCAAAGCTCAAATACTCAAAAAGGGAGGCACTGCGCTCAACCATCGAAATCCGATAACATTACAGAAAATACTTTGATCTTCCTAAGTTGTTTTCAGAAACTTTGCATTCTAGTTCTGTTGGTATTTTCTTTGATAGTTGTTGGTAATGTTGAGATCATTTGTGTTTGTAGAATCCAATACTTAAGTGTGGCATTGATGTTGCATTTACTCAAAAACACTCAACACTTTAAGAAATCTCTCACCTGCTCTTTTTTTTTTTGGGGTGTCTAATGTCACTTGAGGGTGAAGAGACGTTAAATTAAAGTACTACTACTACTACTACTACTACTACTACTACTACTACTACTACTACTACACACACACACACACACACACACACACACACACACACACACACACACACACACACACACACACACACACACACACTGGCGTCAGAAGGTTTAAATTAAAGTACTACTACTACTACTACTACTACTACTACTACACACACACACACACACACACACACACACACACACTGGCGTCAAAAGGTTTGTTTGTTTGTTTTGTTTTTCAAGGGGAGAGGGGGGGGGGGGGGGGGGCGAGCAGCCTGAACTGAAACAGAAAGAAACATAACTACAGACATCCATAATTTGAAAGCGGAGGGTTGGGGGTGGGGGTGGGGGGGGGGGGGGGGGGGGGGGGGGGGGGGGGGGGGGGAGGGGGAGTGTCCACATTGTTGTCAAAGTCATGGGAGGATGGATAGGGGAACTCTCCTTTTCTCAATTTTTAGAGAAGGTATTCTCTCATTTTCCAAAATCCTATAGAAACTGCGAGGGAGTGTTTGAGGGACGCGGCGCAGGGTGGTGGGTGGATTGGAGGGAGGGAGGGGGGGGGGGGGCGAAGCTAATACGCCCCCACTCCCAATATTTTCACTCACTCACACACACACACCACACACACACACACACACACACACACACACACACACACGTATTCCAATGGAACAACTAGATCTAGTATTGAATAAAAGTAGCACCAGGAGTGGCGGTCAATGTTATACCATACCTGCATCAAATATTGACAGCCACTTACATTCTTTTTATCCCAGTTCTGTACGGCTGTGGAACTCACTGCCGGGTGCCATCAAGATTGCCACAAGTGCAGTCTCATTTAGGGGACAAGTTGATTCGACAGTTTTGAGATCTGCATATTGACGATTTTCTATTTTTACTTCCCCAGATATTTTACTTTTACCTGGGCCTGAATTTGGCCATTGCTTTTAACTTCTTGAATCGAGTGCGACCCCTTGTTGCCAAATTTGCTCCAGGGGCCAACAGTCTTGAGTTGCACTGTTTTATGTTTTATGTTATTTTATTTTACTTTTTAACATGCGCGCTG
>CM031622.1:7402360-7414860 GCA_018398815.1 Conus ventricosus
TCTGCCAGCCTGAAAATTCTTCTGTGCACGAGTCGAGGAAGCTGATGCTTGCAGTTTTGTCCCAGGAAGACTGAGGCGTGAATGGAGCACTCACAGTGTTGTGATCAGTTGAATGCCTGCACATTTCAGGTTGCAGACCTGAAGAAATTCTTTAAAGAGGAGTTCTTTTCAGATCTGGCTGGAAAATAAACTTTGATTACATTTTAATGTTAGGGAGTAGTCACATGCATACACACACACATACACTCGTGCACACAGATGTACACACACACACACACACACACACACACACGCACACACACACACGCACACACACACACACACACACACACACACACACACACACACACACACACACACAACACACTCACAGGGAATTTACCTAAAGAATTCCTTCTTTGAATTATGAATCGTCACTTGTAAAAGTTCTGCTTGTTGTTGTTGTTATTATTATTATTATTATTATTACTACTTTATGAAACATCACGTGTTAGAAGTCAGGTGATCTGATTATGTATTACATTAACAGAACATTTTTACACAAATCAAATAAATGTGTTGTCAGTTTTGTTTGCCTCTTGTGTGTGTGTGTGTGTGTGTGTGTGTGTGTGTGTAAGTGTGTGTACATTGTGTGTGTGTGTGTGTGTGCGTGTGTGCGCGCGTGGATGCGGGTGCGCGTGCATGTATGTGTGTTGTGTGTGTGTGTGTGTGTGTGTGTGTGTGAATGAATGATTGCATGAGAGAGAGAGAGAGAGAGAGAGAGAGAGAGAGAGAGAGAGAGAGAGAGAGAGAGAGAGAGTTTCACTCTCTTTCTCTCTCTCTAGTTTCTTCCTCTCTACTCTCTGGCTCTCACTTTCCCCCTTCCCCTCTTTCCCCTGTCATTCTTTTGCCTTCTTCCTCCTGCTGACTGGCTGGCAGTGTGTCTCTGTGTCTCTCACAGTCAGTCAGTCTGTGTATATATTATTATATAGAGATCTGTTTCTCACTCACAGTCCTCAGTCTCTGTCTGTCTGTTGGTCTCCCCCCACCCCCACCCCCACCCCCACCCTCTGTCTCTCCCCCCCTCTCTCTCTGTGTCTCTGTCTCTGTCTCTGAGTGTCTCTCTCACATTATGTATTAAAAAAGAAAAAAAATTGTTTCTCTTCCTTGTCCTCTAGGTGTGTGTGTGTGTGCACGCCTGTGTGCGTGCGTGCGTGCATGTGTGTGTGTGTGTGTGTGTGTGTGTGTGTGTGTGTGTGTGTGTGTCTGTGTGTGTTGCTTTCTGTGTGTTCACTGTTCTGTTTGAAAAAGACTCTTTGTCATGAAGTTAAGATTTTGAAATATCTCAGAATGCATATTTGTGTTTAAACTAAAGGTCTAGAAAAAAAAAATTGGGAAGTCCCCTTGTGAGATTTTGAAAAACCTCAGAATGCACAAAGTTTTGTTTATAGGTCTAAGAGAAGAAATTTAAGAACCCCCACCCCCCCCCCCCCCCCCCCCCTCCTATCTTTTATTTCTTCAAATTCTCACCCCCTGTGTGCTTTAACCACTGTCAGTATCCTAATTTTTTTGATAGTCAGTCACACAGTATTTGTCTGTGAGTATAATGTGTTAAAAAGTATTTCAAAACTTCTGTTAACCTGAACTGACAGATATATAAAGAAATATTTTAAAACATCTTGTTCTATCCAAATTCAAGTGTATCACAAGGCACACGTCAACTGAAACTTGAATACCTTGAGCATATGGCTCAAAAATACAAATGTCTGAATGTTGTAAACATCACCTTTTTTTGAAATGCAAAGTTTTCACAGATAAAGGATCACTTAGTCACATCAGTTTGACAGTGACTCATCAACCATTTTTACCCACACTGGAAGCATGTAGTTGGTTGATTTGAATTGGTTCTGAGACCGGTATGATTTCTTTTCATTTGATATGTTTATATTCTGCTAAAAACGACTGGTTAAGTTACTTAAAAGAAAAGAAATTGGTTAATCAGACTACTGAATTTGTACTCCATGCGTCCTTGCATGATTGTGGCACTGTTGAGTTGAGTGAGGAGTGGTTTACATTGTATCATATGAATTTATTGTAAACATACCTGTTTCTGAAAACTTTTCACAGTGATGACAATTCATTGCTCTACCCATTCTGCCAGCAGGTGTGCCTGTATCATGAGTATTGCCAGGTGTGGAAAAGAAAAGCTTTGCTTGTTTGAAGAAAAAAAAAGAGGTGGTGCTGTTAGTTTTACAGGAAAAAAAAAAAGTGCTGTATATACATGTATGTGTCACTGTCAGGGTGCGTGGGACTTACCGTTGCATTACCATACATATGCACACAGCGACATACTGATGTGAGAGAGGAAGAGAATGACTGCTGTAGAAAAGAGATTGACAGCTTATGACAACTCATGACTGCAGTGGGTTTGGCAACAGTGTTACTTCATGGTAGCTGCCTCATCACAGCAACATCACATCTGGCTTCTGTCCAAGCCAGTCTTGTCGAAATGCAACAGGTGGTCAGTTCAGACAGTTGATTTTCTCATGGGATAACATCAGTATTTTTTCAGATTGTGTATTTTCTTGGCTGTGGCCAATTATAATTGTGCTTACTAGATGACACATCTTCTGAATAACCAACCCATATTCTCCACTGAAATTGTCAAGAAAAAACATCATTGACGCTCACACTAGCAGTGACACTAATAATAATGCAGAAAAGTGGAAAGCAACAACAACAACAACAACGAAAACAACAACACAAAGCTTAACGCAAACCTAAGATTGAAAACAATGGAAAAGTTCACATGAAAATTTATACCAATGCAAAAGATTGAATTCCTCTGATAGTGATACACAAGTGATTCGAAATTTTCTCGGATAAAGAAAAAAAAAGAACAGTCCAAATTATCACTAGATAGTATTAAACAAGTATGGTCTCTTCTTCATTCACAACAAAATTATACTGGTTATTGATTCAGAAAGGAAAAAGTTCTAAGATATCTAATTAGTTATGTGTGAAGCAATTTGTTGCCTGGCATTTTCAGATTAAAGAGAGTTAAGATTAAAAAGGTGAGGTCACATGGTGCTGGAAACCATGCCACAACTCTGTCTGCCAAATTAACATTTGTCTTTCAAAAAATATTAGCACTTGTCAAAAGCCACCAACAATACAACTTAGGCAAGCTGGAAAATGCTGATGAAAGTTTGAAGGCCCAAACTGATTTGACCCCTCCATGACCAGATATTCAGAAGATCTCATTAGTGGCACAATTCCTTTTACTGGCAATGGCATGCGTGTCTGCTCATCACGATATCAGTTGTCTGAGCATTTGACATGCATGCTTTGTGAACCCGTATGTCTAGGCTGTGTGTCTAGAATTTTCTGCTTTTGATCAACAGTCATCTCACAGGTTTACTTCTAGTCTACCAATTTTTGCAGTTTACTGAAAGATATTTTCTTTTAGATGTACTGAAAAGTACTTTCTTTTATCTGTTGCTTTTACTTTGAATGAGTGAATTGTAAGTAACCCAGAAACTAAAACTCAAAGAATATGTATGATCCATAGGCTTGCCAGTTTGATGGAAGGTCTCAGAATTGAGAGTAAAAAAAAAAGATGAATAGGGTGACTTTTCAGTGCACAGGATATCTGGTGTAGGACTACAGCTTCTCTTATATTTCTCAGATTTTTTTCGTTCCTGAGTGATGTTAACAGCAGTATACAAGATATATGGTCAGGTTATACACACAGGAACTGTGTTACGGATAACGACTCATATGACAAGCAGATTTCTCTTTGCGCAGGTGTACCCACGAAGGAAATGTGTGATTCAGCAGCAAACTCAAACATCTTGACCACTGGAGAGCCAGCCATTTCATCCGCCCCTCCCTTGATACTTCTTCAGTCTGAGGAAGAACCAGGGGACCCTGGGACGTCTACCGGGGACAGCGGATCGGCAGCGGTAGACGGGTCAAAGGGCGACCAAGCGGTGGCTTCAGGAGATGAGCCTAGAGTCCCTGCCAGTGTCAGCTCTCCATCTACAGTAGCCAGTCTCCTGCCGTCCAGCTCTTGGGCTGGTGCCGCCGGTTCTGCTTCAGAACCTGCGGCTGCTGCTGTCTTACCTGAGCCCTGGACACTCGATCACGACGTGAGTCACATTGTTGGTTATCAGCTGGAGAAATGATGGAAGGAAAAAAGAAAGAAAAGAGAAAATGTTCAATAATCTTTTTATAAATACAGTGTAAATTTGTTGACCTTTTTGTTATGGGCTGAAGTCATAAACACAGGAGACCCATATAGGCCTGCTGCAAGGTTAATTTTCTAGAATCTACATGGCAGACCTGTGCACTTTACGATTTTTGCGTATAATCTCACGAAATTTAATACAGCTATACGATTGTACGTTTCAAAACCAAATTGTACGAAATTTTGATGAACGAGCTTACGAAAATGCGCTGAACACGTAATCCGGCCGAGTCCAAGAGTCTGGTCCAACTTTTAAAAGTTTGATGGCGCCATGCGTACTTCCTGCCTCTATGAATGCATCAACATTGCTTCTCACTCAGCTTCAACTCGCGCGCATGAAACTGACAACGAAAATTCAGATTCATTGGTAGAAGCTGTGATCCAAAAGAAAAAGAAATATGAACAGAAGTACAAACCAGCGTATCATACTATTTTCAAGTTCATTACTGCGTCAAAGAAGGACGATACGTTCGCACACAGCACCACGTGTAACTGTCAAATCGCGATTGCTACAGTGGTCGCTTTGACATTCAGCGGCACATTGGTAGCAAAAGCCACAAGGGAAACAGTGATTCTGGAAAACGGTAGGCAATGAACATTCAATTCATGGAAAACGGAACCGATACATCTTCCACAACCCAAACCGTACTTTTGCAAGTGCAAAGAGTTGACAGATGCCGACGCGGTCACTCTGAAACGCGGTAGGCAGGCCTATAACGCTAGGCCTATCAGTGGGCTTTCTGTTTAGTAAGCTTAGCTAGCAGACGACGCAAAGCTGCGCGGCAGTTTGACGTCACGGTTCCACAATGCAGAACGCGGTGCTAATGTCGCGGCATATAGCTGACTTAAACTTTTCGCTCATGCTATCTATGTTAAAATGTTCCCTTTATAGAAATTCATTTGAAGAGTGGGGCAATAATGATGAAAATATTATTACCCAAATAAATATAGGTACATAACATGACAGATTGCGAACATGCGAACATAACCAACAGCTTGGGGAACAGCTATATGCTGAGTTCTTGAGTAACATTTACAAGATAGATCCTTTTTTCCGCCTTGTCTACCCCCCCCCCCCCCCCCCCCCCCCCCCCCCCCCCTTCCTCCATGTTGGCAAAGGTCCTTATAAACTGATTTGAGTCCTTTTAAAGTCCTTTATAGGTCCTTTTTTGCCTCATGCCCATCACCTGGATCCCTGAAGGAGCTGGAATCACCAAAGTCTGAAATTAAGTTCACATCATAATTGTTATGCTCTTCAGAAAGACTGTTAGCTTATCAACAGTGAAAAAGTGCCCATAGTAGCATATGAAAGAAATAGATTACTTCAAGATTTTTTTTCCAGTTATGTCCATCAGTACAGTAAAAAGTGAAGAGAGAGTTATTTAAAGTGTTATAAAAGAAAATTCACATCAGTTAATGTTCTTGTTAATTTCCTGAGCAAAGGCTACTGGCAAGGAACTTGGATTAGTTTGACAATCATTGATTGTTAAAGAAGCCAATTTAATGCATTTCATGAAAATACATCTTTTATAGTAATAAATTTTCAGTGTTTCTAATGTCTGGAATGCATTCAGTATTGTTTCCTACGCAGCTACTTTGCGCTGCAAAAGCTTACACATTTTACACACAATTGTACAGATTTTTGACCCAAAACCTACACATAGAATTCTGAGGGGTAACCAGGTCTGACATGGGTCTGAGGTATGGTTAAAAGCTTCCCTCGTTCAGTCCACAACCTCCCCTGCTCTTCCCCCCCCCCCCCCTACCCCCCCACACACACACACACAAGTTAATGAAATGTATTCTTCGTGTCAGATGGACATTATAACAATTGTGAATGTTTCGTGAAAATGCATGTTTGATGTTAAAAAAAATACAACAGTAGTGAAAATCAGTGCATTGACTGGGAGTTAACACTATGCATGAATTGTAAGTCCAGGGAACTGTGTTGTATGTAATGCTGGCAGGTAGGTAGTGTGAATGTTACTGTCTGGTGTAATGATTGATACTCCCAGTATGGAAATAGTCAAGCAGGCAGCAAATACACTACAGGACTTCACCAATGTCAAGAGTCTCAGTCCTTTTGAGCCGAACCTTTAATGAACTGGTCCAACAGACGGTGCCAGCACTGAATGTGTTATTGTTGACTGATCTGAAAATGGCAACGACATTTCGGGAAAGCATAAAAACTGTAGTGCTTGCCTCATCCAAATGGACGGGCACCAATCTGGTAGTAAATGGTGATGGCTGCAGCAGCCAGAGCAGAGTGAATTATTGGTGAAAAGGTCATTTCACATCTTATTCATTAGAGAGGTGTGTGTGTGTGTGTGTGTGTGTGTGTGTGTGTGTGTGTGTGTGTCTTGTTTTCTTTTAAGAAGGCTGTTGGGGAAGGGGTAGTTGAGTACATGTGCACATTGTTATGATCATGTATTGCGTAGTTTGTCACTCATTTTTAATCTTGTATTATTTTTTTTGTCTTTTTCTTTTATTTTTTGTTGTCTTATCATAGAATATGAAAGCTTACTGTTCTGTGTTTGAAAGGAAAAAGGTGAGAATTAGTCTCTCTGAGGAGAAAATGTGCGCTTTGTCCTGTACACAGTGTTTTCTTCTCTCCCTTTTTAATACATTGAAGCATTGTCTGGCACGAAAGAGCCATCTCTTTGGGCAGGACAAGAACCCATTCAGCGGATTTTCAGAGGAGCACCTCAGCAAGCTGGACGACGTCCTGTCCAGTGAAGAGGTCGCCAACTTCCTGCAGCAGACCAACCTGAACGAGCTGGGTGCGGGGCTTGAGGGACACTCTGTGGGTGTGACGCCCAGCTCCAGCAACACCAGCACCATCACCAGCGCCACAGGGCTTCGGCTGCCTGACGGCGGACACCTGTCGGACGACTCGCTGAAGCTGGACCTGTTTGACAGTCTGCCCAGCGGCTCGGGTCTGCCGATGGCTCAGAACTTGATGCAGGTCAGTGTGGAGTGTTGTGCCAAGACCAGCTCTGCGGCAGTGTGTCTTACAGCGTTTGAAACGGAGGGTCCTTGGGACCCACTGTTGAAAAGTCTGAGGGTCCTTTGGTGAAATCTGAGGGTCCTTTGGTGAAATCTGAGGGTCCTTTGGTGAAATCTGAGGGTCCTTTGGTGAAATCTGAGGATGAAATCTGAGGGTCCTTTGGTGAAATTTGAGGGTCCTTTGGTGAAATCTGAGGGTCCCTTCGTAAAATCTGAGGGTCCTTTGGTGAAATCTGAGGGTCCTTTGGTGAAATCTGAGGGTCCTTTGGTGAAATCTGAGGGTCCTTTGGTGAAATCTGAGGGTCCCTTCGTAAAATCTGAGGGTCCTTCATATTAAAATATAACTTTGAAAAAAATTAATAAAAGTACAATAATGCTATGCCAGCATGCTCATCCGTTCTGCTGCATTCCACCATGGAACACAGCACACATCGACAGCTATCAACATAAGCAGTCACTGAGCTGCTTTCAAACCAACAGCAACAGCTGTAAACAAAAATGGATACATTTTCTATTTTTAGAGTCTCCCCTTCCCCCCAGCCCCTTGATTTTTCCAAGTGGGATACACCCTCCCCCTTCATCATCCCCCCCACCCCCTCCTCACCACTCGTGTTTCCTTGGCCAGTGTACAGTGGAGATTCCTTGTGGAACAGAAGAGTGATGACTCATCCTTCTTCTAAAAGTATTGTGGACACAGGCGAAAAGTGATAACTCATCCTTCTTCTTAGAATATTGTGAACAAGCATGGAAAAATAATTTGTGTGTGTGGAAATATATTTGACGGAGGGTAAATGTCCAGTCATATGAAAACATTACTACCATGCATTTTTGGATGCATGCTGTCGTAAATGTCAACTATCATGAAAGGTTAACATTTGTTTTTATTGCCTGCCTATTAACCCAGTTTTGTTTTAACATGTTAATTTAACCACATATTTTTTTCTAGTTTACAATAAAGCTAGACATGATGTCCACTAATTGTGATTGAAGTCTGTCAGTCAGTGGGTTTTCCTTCCAACAGTGTTGTCTGTTACCTAGTTCTAACAGATCTGTCTGGATTTTAAGGAGGTTTGAATAAGAAATAATAAATCTGTCTCACAAACAAACAAATTTTGTGTGGCTACTTTTCTTTGTGCTCTTGTTGATTATTATGGACAAGATTCTCGCATCTAGATAATCATTGCTGTTTGGAAATGGGTATCACATGGGATGGAAAAGAGCATCATGTGGTTCCACATTTTGATACTGAAAGAAATCACTTTCTTGGTTTAATTCTTCGTCAGCTGGATTCCATGTCGCAAGACAGCCTGCGTGAATATGAGTCGGCCATCATCAGCGCTGCTGTCAGCGACCATGCCTACGCCATACCTTCCACCACGACCGCGACCCCTCCAGCGTCTGCCAGGCCCACCTCCACCTCGTCTGCGTTCACCCCCAGCTCCACCGCCGAGACCTTCACCCCCCCGTCCAGCACCAGCACCAAGTTTTCTCCCCCGCAAGTCTGCTCGCATCAAGCAGCGCATGGACGACGGGAAAAATGCGTTTGAGTCTGACAGTGACTTTGAGTATTACCTGATGCCCAGGAGGCAGGTGAGGAAAGAGCAGAGCGACCAGTCCGATGCGGATAAAGCTTCGTCGTCTCCCGCGTCTGGCTCCCCTGTCCCGAGTTCTTCAGGTGCCAAAAAGAGGCAGCCCAAAAGGTGAGTGAGAATAGTCATTTAAGGTTGTTCTGGCGCAGAGTGGGTTTTTTTTTAGCAACTTGGGAGGGGGAGGAAGTAAAGAGGAAAGCGGTGGGGAAGGGTTGGGGGAAGAGGTGGGGGGAGGGTATTTATGTGTTTGGCAGAACTTGCTGATCTGTAGTAAATGAAGTTCACTCATCACACAATTGTTGGTGGAGAGAAGTTTTTGTGGATTACTTGGAAAACACTGGCCTCCCCTGCACCTTCCTTCTGGTTCTCCCTGCACCTTCCTTCTGGTTCTCCCTGCACCTTCCTTCTGGTTCTCCCTGCACCTTCCTTCTGGTTCTCCCTGCCCTTCCCTTTCCCTCTCCTGCACTTTTCCTTTCCCAGATTGTCATGTGCAGGAGGACGGGTTAGCATTATGCATACATTGTGTGTTTGATCATCACATTTGTATTTCTTTGATGACTGAAACAGAATTTCTTCCTTGATTCTGCTGCTTTAATATGCCACTACTGGTTTAGTAGCAGTTCAAGGAAAGAAAGTATCTACTTACATTAATAGCCCGAAAACAAAGTCTTTTACTGGATGAAAGGTATAATAGAGACAAAAAACAAACAACAAACGAAACAGAAAACAAAAACAAGACCAAAAAAAAAAAGGAAAAAACCAACCCACCTTTTCCCAGATTAGGTCAGCTCATTTTCCGTTACAACATCGATTTCACATATACCACTAAAGGGAAGTTCATGGAAAAGAAAAAGGTAACCAAAAGATTAGAGCCCAAACAGAAAGAAAAAACAGACAAAAAGCTATGTTTGAATCCTCTAACTGATAACCAGTCCCAAATACTTTTAACGAGATGTCTTTCTACTCTTTGGAACCAGGACTTTTGAATTCTAGATTCTTTTTTGAAAAAGAAAATGAAGATCGAGGAATTGGAATTTAGAATTGGAATCAGGAACCAGGACAGAAAAGTCCAGGAACCGAACCAGGGGCCTGAAGCTGAAAATATCTTTGTTCCATTCACAACTTTGGTCTATGGGAGGGGAACAGTTGGAGGGGAGGGATGGTAATGCTTGGTAGATAGAAGGGGCTGAATGTGAAATGTATTGAGCAGGTTGAAAAGCCTTGAAGATGTCACGCTAGCTATTGAGATAGAGATGGTTGTGTTGGTTGTTGGTGGGAAGGATGTAAGCGGAAGAATTGGGGGTATGTGTGGGGTATTGATGGATGTAAGCGGAAGAATTGGGGGTATGTGTGGGGTATTGATGACCCAGAAGATGATTTTTGACAAATATCAGCAATTGCAGAGCTTCAGATTGTTTTCAGACATCATGGGCCCAATGACCCATGGCCATGCAAAATGATGGGTCAATTTTGAAAAAGATGGGTCATTGACAATCAAAGGTATGTTCACCTAGTCCTTGAACAGGTACCGCCTGCGTTTTTCCGCCCACACCTGCACTGCACTCATAAAGGGCATGTCCTGGAAGCTAGGTCCATCAATGCACACCCTCATCAGCTGGTCACAATGTGTGTTTGTGAGGGCACTTCTGATTGGAAATAGCGAGCAGTAGGAGCCAGTTGTGTATCTTTCTTTGTGGAACAAGGCAAGGGGGCCCCACTTTCTTCAGCATCTGTGATCATCCGGCCATTACTAGAACTGTCAACAAAATCTGGGGCTGAAGATGGGCCAGCTGTTGGTTCAGGATCTTGTTGACATGCTGCAGGCGTTTGAGGACTTGGAGTGGTGCAGTGATCTGGGCCTGAACATTGACCAGCTGTTGGTTCTTGTGCACCATCTTTAATAACACCCTATCACAGTCAGTGTCAGTCTGATATATATATTGTGTGTGTGTGTGTGTGTGTGTGTGTGTGTGAGAGAGAGAGAGAGAGAGAGAGAGAGAGAGAGAGAGTGTGTGTGTGTGTCTGTATGTGTGTGTACTGTCCAACACCCCCCTCCCTCTTTTTTCTTCTTCTCCGC
Source organism: Conus ventricosus (assembly GCA_018398815.1). Lineage (NCBI taxonomy): Eukaryota > Metazoa > Mollusca > Gastropoda > Neogastropoda > Conidae > Conus > Conus ventricosus. The sequence continues at coordinate 7,413,261 of CM031622.1, forward strand.
TCAGTCTCTCTCTCTCTTCCCTTTTCCCACCCCATCTTCCTCGCGATGTGTTCATGGCACTTAGCTATTTTTAGCGGTGGCAGTTTGCTGGATGACTGACCCACTAAACGCTGGAGGAGGGGGGTGGGGTGGGGCGAGGGGAGGGAGGGGGGATACACATGCCGCCTTGCTGAGATAAGATACAAGGGAAAGGAGAGAAAGACAATGGAGTGCGGGAGGGAGGAGTGGAAAGCCGAAAGGGGAGTGGGGGAAATACAGGTGCTGGCTGGCTGAGAGAGAAGCCGGCACGAGAGAGACTAGAAGGGAGAGAAAAACAATGATGGCTTCAATTTTCAGCTAAGAGATAAAAACTATTAAACACTTAGGCCTCACGGCAGTTCTGACTGCTGCATTAAGTCGCTTGAGTCAAAGTCTTCAATAGCGTGAGACAGAAAAAGCAGAAGAAACAAATAGTGCGCGCGCACCCAACCAGCTGGGTCTGTTACTGTTAGCGGTCGTGTATCAGACACCCTGGAGAGTCAGGAGATAAGGGCGGAAGGGACTTCTCGCGCTAGTATGAAAGTGGTTTTTTTATATATTATTTATTTTTTTTTTTTATGACTGGTGAGTTGATTTTAACGTGGTGACAGCCCTGATATGGCCCTTTGCGGTCGGCTGGGCTATAAGCAACATTATCTTATCTTATCTTATCTTATCTCGCGCTAGTACTGAAAGCGTGGAGAATAGCGAACTACACACTGCTTTGGTGTCTGTATCGTGCCTATAGCTGACCAATATTTACACAACGACTGCACACAGCTGAGCCCTGGTACACCGAGAAAATAGGTATTCCAATGCAGGCCCCTTGCCTGGCGAACAGCGCTGCAGGAGCGAAATTTTCCGTGTTTTCAACTTGTGCAAACCACATAAAAATGGCCGATTTAGACAATAAAAATAACACCAATCAATTTACCAGTCTTTTTTCTTTCGTTTTGGATAGGTTTTATCATTTAAAAGAACATAATAAGTTTATTATCAACCTTGTAAAGAAGTACTTCTCCGCGGTCGGGAGGCATGCCGTCGCGACTTTCAGAACACAAGTTTTTACACCCACCTTCTTCCCCCGACGAGGGGAGCGCGGCGCGCACAAATAGCTCAATGAAACTCATACAGAGTTGTAGAGGAGACTTCAAGCTTCATTTTCGTATGCAGTAAGGGTATAGAAAAAATTTAGTTAAGTTCCCTAAAATTATGTTTTAAAACTTCAAATTACTCTAAAATCCGTAAATATGAACGAAATCTGTTTAAAAATATATCAAATTAAAGCTCATATTCCGCACTTTCCAATAAATGGGGTCAAACAAATACGAAACAGTGCGCCGCGCTCCCCCGCGGGTTCCCCGCATATCACTATTGGAAGACTTGACGCATGTCAACAATGGCGGACGAGTCAGACGTATCTGTGTCATCGCTTACAAATCCAACACTATTTTCACCAAATTTTCAACATCCGGCGCTAAAAACAACACAGAAAGGTAAGTTGATACATTTACATATTCTATAAGTTATATTTTGTGTACTTAGAGCGCGATTGTATTAAAAATCTTTTTTAAAAAACGTG
>CM031622.1:7419860-7422360 GCA_018398815.1 Conus ventricosus
AAGAAATATGTATATATACAACGGTGTAAATACGGCCCCTTTACAAATGCTAACTAACTTTTCATTCACAAAGATTTTTGCCAACGCTGGCCGGCCAACTTCGGCTCACAAACACTCATCAGGCCAGCGCAGCACATCAGGCAGGCCAACGACGCACGCGCGCGCCACGGCGAAAGCCTAGGTTTTGCCGGTCGCAAAGTTCTGTCAGAAAGTTTTAAACACGAACTTAATTATGGTACTCACAGAGAAGAGCGAAATGCCAGCTTTTGTCACACTCTCAAGTACTCACTGCGCTATTGCTCTCGTACAGAAATTTTAGTCTAAAAACCTCTGTACAGTAAATATAACTTAATGATGTTGCACCAGTCTCGAAGCGTCCAAACACAAAGCGTGTTCGCTGAGGAAAGATCGCGCGTCTGGTACAGTGCGGTGGCTGACTCGTTACGCGCCTAGCTGGGGTCAAAAGGCAAAGCGTTGAATGAACTAAATGCTGTGGTTGTGAGTGGGTTGGCGCGGCCGTGGCCTACCACTCGTTTTATCCTTTGAAAACATTGCTGACAAAGTTAGCTGCCGCTGGTTTTCACTTTGTTTGAGCTTTTTCTTCGGTGGCATCTTGTCTTTAGCAGAACGATGACTCGATTCCACACGTGTTGAAAAGTCAGACGATTTCTGGACCGAGACGATTTCGCCTTTGCAAGGTAAAACTGATAGATGTTCGCTGATTGGTTGTTGTGCTTGGCTGTCAGCCAATCACACACAGCGATGCTAGGCAAGGCAGCAAGGTGCCAGTTTGGGTACTATTACTCCGTTGTGTGGCCAATGTGCTTGGACCTGGTGTGGCTTGGTACCGACAGACCGAGGATCGAGACAAGTTGGCGATTTTTATGACGCGCCAGGCTGGCGCATACACACTGACTGTTACGCGTCATTCTGATAAAATATGCGCCAATGGCGCGGGCGCGCCAACAATCTGAAGCTCTGAATTGGAAATCCATTATGCTAAATGTGTGTGTTTGTGTTTTAATGGCTTGATTGTACCGTTTACAAAGACAGTAAAGCACAATGCAGATCGGTGTCACACAGTGCGTGCACCTGAAATCTACTGTCAGCATCATGCACAGCAGCACAGCATGAGGATCATTGGGTGTGTGTGTGTTCAGGAGGTCAACTCGAATTGTTGACTTGGAGAATCGGGAGAAGGCAGAGAAGATCCTTCAAAAAATCGGCAGAAGGAACAGGAGGCCTTGGCGGCTCTACAGAAGCAGAAGGAAGAGGAGGAGGAGGAGACCACCAAGACGAAGGAAGAAGCGTCTGCATCAGCCCAAGAGGCAGACTCTTCGCCTTCAAAACGGGGAAGAAGCCGGGCAAGGTATTGACGTTTTGGTCTCCCGATCATAGCAGCTCACACAGTTGTGGAGTGCTGTCTTTATGCAGGTTTTAAATCCCAGATCTGGTGAATCTCTCTGCCTTGTTTAACTGCAGAGGCACATGTAACAGTACTGTATGTTTAAACGCTCCATACGTTTTACATTGACCTTTCCATTTTCAGTCACTTTGAACTTTGCCATGAAGTTGGTGGTTTCTCAGGAGGTTCACCCGCAGCTACAGTGTTTAAATATTAATTTTCACTGCTCTGACTTACTTGTCTGTTCTATTCTTTCATCTCCTGAGTCTGTCTTCCACTACACACATTTAGAACCTGTTTTAGAGCAGCTACAGTGTTTAAATATTAATTTTCACTGCTCTGACTGACTTGTCTGTTCTATTCTTTCATCTCCTGAGTCTGTCTTCCACTACACACATTTAGAACCTATTTTAGAGCAGGTGCAGTGTAGCTCTGTGACTGTTCGCATCATTCGACACAGAGTGCGTGTATCTTGTAGGTTGCCTTTGTTTCGTGGTGGCTGGATCTTGCGGAAGTTCAATACTGATTCGGAAGGAAAGAAGAAAGTCAGGTGGGGAGGAGTGGGGGTGGCATCTGGGTGGGGGAATTTCTTGTGAATTGACAAAACAGAGAGAAACCCATGCATGCCTTCCCTAAAAAAAATAACAAAAAGCCAACAATTTAGTTTGGTTAGCAGTTGAATATCCTGCTTAATTTGGTTGATGATCAAATATGCTACATAATTAAGCAATACTGTAAGCTCTCTGGCAGGTTGGTGATTTTAGGTCTCCTATCAAAGTTTTCTGGGTCTTCACTTGCAGAGAAAAGAAATGTAGTAATGATGCACATTACTTTTTATTTTTTCCTTATTTCATGTGAAAAACAACATTCACATAGTTTTTTTTTTCTAAAACAATGTTGTCACACACCCATTTTGCACCGAATATGATGAAAGTGGCTGCTCGTTCTTCGTTCTCATTGTCCAAAATGTTGGGAGGGTTTTGCCTGAAGAGGATGCAAGAGGTCGAAATGCGTTGTGTTTTGTCCAGTAATCTGTTTGTCTGGATTGTCTTGCCGAACTGATAACTTTTCTTTTTGAAATAAAACAAGTGAAGA
>CM031622.1:7424860-7433452 GCA_018398815.1 Conus ventricosus
GATGGCTGGGGCTGCCCGTACACAAAGACACCAAGGCTTGTCCTGTCACAGCTTCAGCGTTGGTGAACCACAGAAAACAGTCGGTGTCAAGTCGTCGTGAGGAGCCCAGCGGAGGAGTCGCTGTGTTGTTGCACATTCTTTTTATTGGTGTTCAGTGTTTGTTGGTCTGATTCTACGTTATGCAGGACACGACCTACTACGACCCTCTCTGATGACGGGAATGGCGTGGTTCTGAAGCCAGTGGAAGTGAGCCCTTCTCTCTCCTGGAGGGCACCACCATGTGCATTCTATCACAGCTCGTGTGAACTTGCTGATACTGTTGACGTGGACACAACTTGCCGAGAGCATTGATGTGGAGGAAAAAATTGAACACACACACATGCACACTCTCTCTCTCTCTCTCTCTCTCTTCTCCCCCCCCCCCCCCCCCTCTCTCATTCACTCACTCATTTTATCACTGATACATACAAACCAGGCTGGAGAACAGCTAACTTGAAAAATGTCTGAAACAGGCCAGGGTCCAGTGGCGGCCTAGGCCCTGGTGGGGTCCGGGGGCAACGCCCTGGTAGGGGGTCCAGGCGGACAAAGGCCCCTGGCCGACATGGAATTTAAGCTGTTTTGAAGACTGTTTCGTGCTCTCTCATGAAAGCCAAATTGCTATGAAGGTTGAAAAGAAACCAAAAGAAAATAAGTGAACGCACCACACACACACACACACACACACACACACACACACACACACACACACAGAGTACACATAAAATAAAGGGACATTATTCTGTTGGTTTTTTTTTTGCTCAAGTCCTGAATTTTGTTGCCAGGTTTGATTCCAAATCGGTCAAAAGTTGGTCCTTCACATCTCAGGACAAAGCTGGTTGCGTGGACAGGCACTATTTTTCACTTATGATGCTTCACAAGGTTAAGTGAGCAAGAGAAAAATTGATTCCCACCTTGCCATTGTCGTAACAGACATACGACAGCTGGGCACGTGAGCTTTATTGTGGTGCACCAATTATAAATTCAATGTGAAAATGTCACAGATGTATCGGCAGTCTGAAGCTCTGTTTAAGCAGACAGCATTGGAGACCAGTTGGAGATCGGAATATTTGCGCAAAGATATACAAGAATATTGGCAGAGAATATGTAAAAGTACTTTTTGTCATTTTCATAAAGAGCATTTTCAGATTGAAATCAGTATGCACTTTATGCAGAGAGCATGTGAGGGCTTTTTTCAGGTTTGAAAATTAATGCAGAGAGCATTTTCAGAAGCATTCCTGTCAAGTGGCTCAGGGATAGTAGATCAGTTGGCATTCTGTGAATATCCTATAGCAGAGGGACACGAACACACTGTACACACACATGCACACACACACACACACACACACACATACACAACACACGCACACACACACACACACACGTACACACATACACACAAGTTCCAATAGTTTCTGTTTATAGAATCGGGAGAAGCTACCTGAAGCTTCAACGTGATCTTCACTTTTCGGTTTCAGAATGAAGACAGCAAAGCGAAAGACAAAGCCCTGGCAGAGAAAGTGAAGAAGGACCAGAAGCAGAAGACCGGACCGGCTGCGTCCAAAGCTGCACAGCAAGCAGGCGACGGAGGGGACAAGGAAAGCAAGGCAAAGGCCTTGGCAAAGGACGACCACAAGAAGAAGTCTGTGTCAGAAAACAGCGAAGGCAAGACTGGCAGCAAGCCTAAAGACAAAAAGGCAGAAACTGCCAAGAGCGGGGGCCAACAGCAAGGGTCCAGAGGGGACGGCGAGTCTGCGAGCAAGATGGGGGACAAGGGGACGAGCGGCGGTGGGAAGACGGAGGAGGGGGCGACCCCTGCCAAACCTGTCAAACACAAACACAGGAAGTCGGAGGAGGTGATCATCGACCCCACTGTCACCGACCTCTTCAAGCCAGACGGTGTCATCCCCACAGAACACTTGAAGAAAGATGCAGACGCAGTGGAATCCTCCGGCAAGGAATCAAAAGATGGTGCGCATGGGTCTTCCAACGCGAAGAAGGGTAACTTCGGCACACCTGTGAACAAGAACGCCGATACTTCAGGTCATAGGTCATCCATTGACAGCAAGCACGTTGGTGGAACTCCTGTGGGGCAAAGTTCGTCTGCTGAAAGTAAGACCATTTCTGGTGGTACGTCTCATGGGAGAAGTTTGTCTTTAGAAGGTAAGACCACGCCCAGCAGCGTGTCCCATGGGCGGAGCATGTCCGTGGAGGGCGGGAACACAACGAGGGGTGGGATCCAAGGCAAAGAGAGTTGTGCAGAGGACAGAAGTGGGAAGGGCGTGTCAGGGGAGGGTCCCAAAGACTGTGGAGATGCTGGCCCAGACCAGAGAGCATCCCCAGTGTCTATCCTGACAAAACACAGTGTGGTAGCACAGGCGGCACCCCACATGGAACTCAAAGGGGGAGCTGACAAGAAGCCGGCTGTTGTGTCTGCTGTCAGTGAGAGCAAGCACACACCCCACGATACATCAGTGAAGGTCAAAACGGAAAAAGACCACAGTAAAGACGTTCATTCGCAACATAAGGATTCACATCACAAGGAGCACCACAGGCACTCTCAGGACAAAGGGCCAGCCACCTCCCAACATCATCATCATCATCATCAACACCACCACCCAAAAGAAGAAAAGAAGGCGCAGTCACAAGAGCATCACAAACATAGCCACCACGCCACGAAGAAGGAAGACTTTCACGTGAAACAGGAACGCAAGTCTTTGTTTGAGATAATGAGCAAGTCGGAGGATGGAGCGGAGGTCCTGGCGAAAGATGGGCCTTCAGAGTCCCAGGTCAAGAAGGAAAGGAAAGAGGGTCCACAGCAGAAACACCACAAGACTCCTAAAGAAAGAAGACATACCAAAGATGGTGAGTTGCTGACCAGTGGTGTCCCCCATTTTGCTTGATATATTGACCATGTCTTGTGTGTGAAATGCTTTTGAAATACCGAACACCGGCAGTTTCGGTCACTTGAGCAATATATTGATGGTGGTTTCCGTGCATATCAAATTACCTAATCGTTGCTGGCTAGGATAACAAGCATACAAAGGTGGTTAACTGGAAAATCAGCAAGCACTGCCCCATAATGACAGATCAAATAATCTTCACAGTCTAAATAGTGGTTAAGATGGAACAGATGGCTAGAAGATCTGTGTGTGTGTGTGTGTGTGTGTGTGTGTGTGTGTGTGTGTGTGTGTGTGAGTGTGTTAGAGGCGTGTGGTATTGTTTTAATATTTCAACATTTCAGAGATTTTATATTTGATATGGTCATTAGAGCTTGACTGTGTAATAACTTAAATAAGTAGGAACATTTTTCATATGCTGATTTTTTTCTTTTCAACTTCACAAGCACAATAAACAATGTTTGATGGATATAAACTTATATAAAGTTCTGTGTGATTTTAGGTAGTGGATACAGTTTACAATCCCAGTGATTATTACTGTAGTTAATTAACAATCCCTGAGTGACTGAAGTCCCTGATTGTATTTTCTCTGTTTTGGTGGCTGAGAAACTGGTTTGGGGAGGCTTTTAGCTTGTAGAATGTTCTGTGTGTGACATGCTTTTTAGTTCAGATGTGATCTGCCCAATGAGCTTAATTGTACACAATCAGACTTTTCTTAAAGCTTTGTACCTGTGTGTTGTTTTAAGTAATTGGAAACACACAGAGAGGAGTCTGTATAGAATGGTATATAGAGCAAAATCAAACCAAAGTATGCTGACATAGGCAAGAGAACAAATGTAGTGAAAGCAATATTAACAATCTGCCATAGGATATGATCTCATTGTAGATGAGATTTACTGGAATGACACAAAGAAAAACGAAAGCAAGCCGATTAGAGAGGAAAATAATTTTATTAGAACCTGATTTAAATTTGCAAGCTTAACTTAGATAAATATTGTTCGTGGTTTTCAGAACATAACATGGTGTGTTCCAGTGGCAAACTCTTACCCATTTCATTTCACCGACATGCAGATTATAGAGCTGTCATATTTCGAAGCCTGCTTTTTTGGACAGGAAGCATTTGAATACAAAATTCTGTTTTAGAACAGGTCAACAAAATGACGACACTCTTAAAAACAAAAATCTTAATGAAATTTGTATTTGGCGTCATATACTGTACCATGTCAGACCATAGCATTCAACGGCAGTTAGCCAACTCTGTCAGGCCGAATTTTATCCGTGGCCAATGCAGTCATAAGACAGTCACGTGACGTCACCCCACTTCCGCCTCCGGAAGAAGCCGGTGTCAACTTCTACCCCATTCACCTTCGGCCTGCCGTCAAAGCAAGATAAGTCTTGTGCTCTGTCTCGCCTACACTTGCCTTTGTGTTAAGATTGTCTTTGTTTCTATACTTGATTCAGTTGCGCTAAACCCTGAGTATTCTTGCCGCGTGAGGCTCTTGGTGGGAGTGTAATTACTGGAAATTTACCACTTTTACCCACACTCTCGCGACTTAGCGTTCACGATCGTCGGTTCGTTCGATCGTCGCTATACTTGTGCGTGTTTTATCATCGCCACGTGGTTCACTTCTATCAAATTGTTTCGGATTGCCCCCTACCCCCGTCTCGGGTTTTACGGTCGCATCCTACTGTCGCATTCCTCCTCCTTTGTCGGGGGCTACACGCTCCTGGTTATCTCGCGATTTACTCGCCGGTCGTCCTTTGTTCTACCGCGACTTCCTCGCCGGTCGTCGGCGGCCATCTTTCTTTCTCGCCGGTCGTGTCTCCCCACCATATTCCTACCCTCGGGTTTATCACCCATTTGACGCAAGACTCCTCATTAAGGTTTAGTGCGCAAGAAAGACCATTATCCATCTCACTTAGAACGTGGTTCTGTAAGTGTGCGTGATTTTCACGATCGGTGGCGTGTACGGGTACTTGAGATTTCGGTCGATCTCTCGAGACTTGCACGACACCACACGGGCGATCGAGATCATTTACCTTCTCGATCGACCCCCTTGTCTCCTCTTTGCGGTTGTGTGTTCCGGTTTGCTCTGCCACTGTGCCCAACATGGTGAAGGACACCGCCGGGTCGAGCCACTCCACTGCTCGGAGTTCGCTCAGTTTCCCGGAGAACCGGCGGGTCGATTCCGTCTCCGAGCAATCTGTTCACATGGATGAACGTACGGTTCGGGTAGATTAGAGACGACTGCTCCGCGGAGGGGACGCGTGACCTTTCCTCTTCTACCCGACCGACGGACGCACGATCGCGGCGTCCGAAGGCGGATAGGCAAGCGGCCACCATTGCTAAATGCCTTTCTTTTGACCTGCCGGGAAAGAAAGGAATATCCAAGAAGTCTAAGGGCAAGGCGCCCCTCAAGGGGCCCTCCCGAGCTAAGAATAGCCGACGGAATTCGCCCTCACCCCCCTCCTCTCCATCGGCCAGCTTGCCCTCTCGCCCCCGGACGCGCTCGGAGACCTCTCTCTATCATGCTGAGTCGCGCGACCCTCGGTCCCAGGGGAATCATGCCGAGCCGCGGACCAGCACGGGTGACGGGTCTGGTATGGAATCGCCATCCGTCACTCGCCTTGGTGAGTCACATGTCCATTTTTCCCCCGAAATCGACACGTGTACTCACAGCGCTCTGCCCCACCGGGCACAGGTGCAGCCAACACCTGAGCCCGAGGAGCGCTTAGACTCCGGATGCAGTGTTATGGTCACCCCGAAGCACAACCTCGGTGGTGTCCATAATTCTGGGCGTGCGGTCACATCGCGCCATCAGCGCGGTCGTGGGTTCGCACAAGGACGGTCGACCCACCCCAATCGACCATCACCTTCTCCCCTAGGGGTATCGGACGTTGGGGATCAGACCTTTTCGGGTCCCCGTTTGGGCAACGTCCACGGTCCCGCTCCTCCGTGGGGAGGATCTACCTCCGGGAACCGCGGGTAACCTGACCTTTCCCAGGGGGGGAGGGGGGGGGGGGGGGGGGGGCACGGGACCGCATCCTGACCAATCCGCACGTTCGCGGGTTGGAGGCTCGGCTTTCCGCATCCTCCTCCGTACCAGACCGGCCCTCACAGGCCCCCACCAAGGACGTGCAAGGTGCAGTGCACGGACCTGTGCGGGGACGACAGGCCACTGCCTCTCGTTACCCCCCACAACGGTGGCTCAGGTTACCCGGGTCCCCGGGGGAACTTCTGCCGACACCCAAGGGTCGCCACAGCCCGTTTTCCTCCCCGGGGACCGACACCGCAAGTACCCCTTGACGGTCCTCCTGACGAGGGGTGCTCCGAACCCTGCCAGGACCTTTACCTCCCTGAGGCGGACGATGAGGAGGACCTAGCCTCCACCTCATTGTATGATGTCCGCACGGTGGAACGGTGGGGCCCAGACCTCGTTAGGAGGGAGGCCGCACCCGCCGACGAAGTCCTCTTCACCGGCCCCTCCCCGGCCCAGCGGTCCAACCAAGGATCATCGCCCCCCAGTCACTCACCTCACTCTGGGAAGGCCCGGCTACTCGCGCCATGGGTGCGCAGGCCGTCCTCCCTCCAGGACAGGGACCCCTCTCAGCACCTAATGCAGCCCAAGTCGGTACCCTCCTCGGGACCGCAAGAACCCCTCGGTCGCCTCCCGTTCACTGACAACCCGGTGACCAGGGAGATGGGCATTTCACAGTCAGACCGTGGGTTTTATCCCAACCTCCCCCCCCTACGTCGGGCACCATTCCTTTAAGATTTAAAGGATGGGACCGAACAGCCAGGATGGGCATCCTCCACCCACGGCGGGACATACCTACTTAGGATGCTCCTACAGAAAACTGGAGGCTCTATGGCCGGAGGACGACGGTGCCGCCCCTGGCCTTCGGACCTGGACTCCGAGGCGTACCAGAGAATGATTCTCACTTGTTTAGCGACCCTTTTTTATGCGACACCTGGTGTCAGGGACAAAAAAGGAAAAAACCCCCAACTTGGGAGTCCCCAACCCAAATTTTGTCTGGACATAAGTCCAAACGAAAGACATCTTGGCGCCACGTAGACCGGGCCCATGGTTCGGTTTCCGGCCAATTAAGCTTAGTGGAGAGGCTTCACCGAGACGGTCCGACCCACCCCAAACTGACTAAGCCGTTTTGACCGACGCCTCGATGTCTAGCGAGACGAGTCGTAGCCCCGGGGCTCAGGATCATCTAGCCACTTTGTGGAACCAGCGTCATTGTTACTCAGACGTCGTGGCGCCTACCTTGACTCAGCTAGCCACTTTAGATTGACCAGTGTCCACGACTTAAGTCACACGGCGCCAATTAAGTAGGAAAGGGGGGAAGGTAGTGTGTGGTGGGGGGAAATCTAGCTAACAATTAATGACCATTGCCCCCACAGAGAGTAAGGTGTGTAGGCGTGACGTCATGATTGAACAACCAATGGAATTAGAGGGGATAACTTCGGGTGTCAGGGCGGTAAAAATACTGCCAATGGTACCGCCCTTTTCGGACAGATCGGAACGAATAAGAAAGAGGAGAGGGAGAGAACGGCAGAACGGGGGGAGAACGAACAGAGAGAGAGAGAGAGAGAGGTTTCTGAGTGGGCTCTGCAGGGGAGAAGGGCAGAGAGAGAGAGAGATGAGGGGAGGAGAGAAGAGAACCAAGTCGAGAGATTAGCATGGGATAGTCTGCAGAGGGAAAGGGCTGAGGAAGATGTGGAGAGAGAGAGAGTTGCTAATTAATGAAGAAGAAAAAAAAAAGAAAAGAAAAAAGAAAAGAAAAGCAACCATGTCCATTTGATAGAGCGACTAGAAGAGAAGAGAGAGAGTGCAATGCGTTAATGCAGGAAGAAAGAAAGGAGAACAGATCGATGTTGATAGTCACTGTCTATCTAAACCGGGGTTCGACCTCATACTTGGCCAGCGCCACTTTCATCGGCAGTCCAACCTGACCAACGCCAGCAGTCCATCTGAACCGGTGCCAGCAGTTCCAGCTTGACCGGTGCAAGTAGACCAACACCAGTGCCAGCATTGTGTCGTGTGTGGGAAAATGACAGTGAAAAGAAAAAAAAAAGAAAAGAAAAGACAGTGATTCGTGAATAGTTAAGATCACCTGGCCAGGTAAAGTAGAAATCTATTTTATACCCGGGTTAGTTAATGATGTTTTAGATAAATGATTTTGTGAAGTTCAGGAAAGAGAGAATGTTTTATTTCATTTGATTCCATATGCATTGATGTTCGTTTTATGAACATGTGTAGTAAAGTTATAGACTTTACTAGTGGTTTGATGTGACGAATGCATGATATATGAATGAGATTGTAAGCAAGCTGTGGTGTGTTTGGGCTGGCGCTAGTCCTTCCTCCACTGACATTACACCGAGGTTGACAATTTATGGCGAGCCTGCCAGGATATTCTGGCCCATTTATTATAATTTTTCAACTTCTCAGAGAGGAAGCTGGGTGGATTCAAGTATTGTAATCCTAAGACAAGGGGTTGTCTTACTGTATGTTCCCAAGATAGTTAAATACTAGGCTTGGCATTGCTTCCAAGATAGTTAATACTAGGCTTGGCATTTCAGCCCAGAGTACTCATTCGCACAGATTGCCTAAATTCGCTCTCACGTTGGTCAGGGGGGCCCGGC
>CM031622.1:7434452-7471589 GCA_018398815.1 Conus ventricosus
TTGGCAAAAAAAAAAAAAAAAAAAAAAAAAGAATTTATGGGGGAAGAAAAAACACCCTATTGAACAATTGTGAGCGTCGCTCGTGATCAGTTACTCGGGAGATTTGCGTGATTGTTGAAACCAACAAAAAAGGAAAGGATAAAAGGCGGAAAAGACGACGGTCGGGGTAAAAGGAGGAAACGGAAAAAAGAATAAGGGAACGCGGAAACAGAAAGAAAAAGGGGAACGAGAAACAGAAAATTTAAAGATTCATTAAAATTTAAAGAAAGTGAGGAATACAAAGGGAGACCCCGAGGAGGAGTTCATTTCCCCGGATCTGTGGTAGCTAGCCCCCCCCCAAGTTCCCAAAATTCTCGGAAGGGCATTCGATGACGCTACATAGTCTTTTGAAACGGCACCATGGGGTTGGCCCTTCGAAGAGTGGGCGTCATTTTGCAGCTTACTGAGGGGAAAGGGCATTACAAATTTTACTGCTTACCAGCGAAAAACGTTGATTTGGCGGTGAAGGAACATTGATGAAGGGTTTTGACCTCACAGAGGAGGGGTTCAGGAAGAAATTTGTTCAGCTAAATTACAAGCAGGTGAGACGTACACTCAGTTGGGCACGTCTAGATCATATTTTGAGAAATGGTTAGAGTGAGCGGACGAAGAAGGAGTTCGCTGAATTGAAAGAGCTAGTTATGAAAGAACAGATTTTCGGTTGGGGCCCTGAGTTACCAACATTTGAAAGAGAGACAGCCAGAGACAGCAGGAGAGTTGTTGAAGTTCGCAGAGGTGTATAGAGAGGCACGTGTGGGCACTAAGGTGCAGGAAAAAACGGGGCTGGCACAGGTGAGAAGAGTGCAAGGAGTAGGGAGTTTTCTGCAAAGTCGCAAACCATGGTGGGAGAAGGAAGGGAAAGGGAATTAGGTGTTTCATTTGTCACAGAAGGCTGTGGCGAGGGTGTGCTGGGTTCAGAGGCAGCGCCTTCAAGAGGTGGATAAGGTCGTCAAGGAAACGCTGCAGTGGAACCAAAGGGGTTCAGTCTGAAGAGGTGGAGTGAGCTATGGCTGCACTGACAGCAGTCAGTGTAGGATAGGGGCATAGGTGAGGGTTCGTCCATGGAAGAAGGGGATTGGCAGGGGTGAAAGGTTACGAGACACTGGTGTTCATGCGGGTTTACGAACAGTGGTCGAGAAAGGGGATTTGACGGGCAAATCCAGCTGTACTCTATCGATGGCATGTGAGGAGTTTCAGTTGCTAAGATAGAAGTCGTCCCCTTACTTCTCAGGCGAGTTGTCTGGTTGGTGTGATGGAAAACCCCTTCATGATTTGATCATCGGAATATTCCAGGGGCAAGGGATCCAGGGGATCGAGTTGTCGACTGCTACAGGGGCAGCAGTTCAAACACGGAGCAGAAGGAGGAAAAGGTTGATAAACCGTTAGTCGTTCCAGCAAGGAAGTCAGGCATAGATGTGTCGCCTGATGATTTAGGGCAGCGCAGGAACAAGACCTTCGCTCGTGAAGTCTTGGGAGTTGGCAAGAGGTGGAGAGAAACAGGAGGTTAGAGGAGGTGAGACAGAATTCTTGTGAAAGGCGGGCTGTTGTACCGAGTGTTCACCAAGGGGAAGACAGGTAAGGTGACCACTCAGTTAGAGGTACAGCAGGTTATCGTGACACTGTCATGTCAGTGGGTCACGAGTCGCTCATGGCGGGTCATCTCGGCACCAGCAAAAACCGCTGACCGAATCTTTGATGACTTTCATTGGCCAGGAGCAATGGCAGACATCAAGCGTTTCTGCATGTCATGTGACGTGTGTCAAAGGTCAGCCACAAGAGGGGTGAAGAGGAAGGCGCCTCTTAAGCAGCCTCCTTTAATTGACACACCATTCAGGAGGGTGGCTGTTGACCTGATCGGCCCAATCGCGCCCTGTTCCAAAGGCGGGCACAGGTATGTGTTGACGCTCGATGGACTACGCGACCAGATACCCAGAAGCAGTCGCATTGAAAGGCGTAGATACGCAACAGGTCGCTGAAGGGCTGGTAGACATCTTCTCTCGCGTGGGTGTGCCAGCACAAATTCTCAGTGACAGGGGTCACAGTTCACCTCAGGCGTGATGAGGGAGGTCAACAGGCTGCTAGGGATCACACAGCTGCTCACTACCCCATACCATCCACAATGCAATGGCTTGTGGAAAGATTCAACGGTGTGCTGAAGGGCATCTTAAAGAAGCTCTGTGAGGAAAGGCCAGCAGTTTGGGACCGCTACATTCCAGCGGCACTGTTTGCCTACAGGGAAGCCCCTCAGGAAAGCACAGGCTTTCGCCATTTGAGCTGCTGTATGGGGGACAGTTCGGGGACCGGTGTGCATTCTCAAAGAGCTGTGGTCCGGAGAACAGGGGTCCGAAGAAGTCAAAACCACATATCAGTATGTGGTAGACTACGCAATAGGCTCGAGGAGACATGTAAGGTCGCAAGGAGAGTTTGCAGGAGGCTAGGGTCGTCCAGAAGAAGCAGTTATGACAGGAGGTGAGGAAGCAATTCCTCCAAGGTGGGAGATCAAGTCCTGTTACTGCTTCCACGGATCACAACAAGCTGCTGATGCATTGGAAGGGACCATTCACCATCATTGAAAAGGTAGATCAGGACTACCGAATCGATGTGAATGGGAAATCAAAACTTTTCCATGCAAATTTACTCCGCAAATATATTCAGCGTGAGAGTCAGCACATAGGCGCAGCAGCAATCATTGATGGAGGTGAGGGAGACCCAGCAGAAGAAGGGGAGATTTTGTTGCCTGAGTTTCCAGGGGAAGAGTCATACAGGGATGTGTCACTGTATGAAGGGCTAGACATAGGAGACAGGAGGAAGTTAGGGGCTCCTAGAACAGTATAGGGCGTCCCTGACTGATAAACCAGGCAGGACAACTCTAGACATGTACGGTGGAGTTGACATCACAGAAACCCGTACATGTGAAAGCCTACCCGATCCCATATGCCACCAAGCAAGTGATCGAGGAGGAGGTAGAAAAGATGTTGGACCTGGGGTGATTGAACCGTCCAAATCATCATATAGTGCACCTCGTCTTAGTGAGGAAAAAGTCAGGTGAGCATCGATTCTGTGTCGACTATAGACGTCTGAACAGTGTCACAAAGGTCGATGCAGAGGTCATACCCAACATGGAAGACCTGTTCGCTCAGATCGCCACAAGCAAGAGCCAGTATTTCACCAGGATCGATCTGAGCAAGGGTTACTGGCAAATAGCCTTGAGTGAGGACTCAAAGGAAGTCACAGCATTTTCCACTCCTATGGGGCTATACCAGTGGCGAGTACTCCCTTTTGGGATGGTCAACGCACCTGCAGTCTTCTCTCGGATGATGAGGAAGCTATTGACGGGATTGGAAGGTGTTGTGAATTTCATGGATGACATTCTGATAGCATCCGAGACATGGGAGGAGCATATGAGGCAGCTAGGAGCAGTTTTGGAGAGGTTGAGACAAGCCATCTCACAGCCAGACCAACAAAGTGCCAGGTTGGTTTTCCAAGCCTGGAGTTCCTAGGTTTTGTTGTCGGAGGCGACACAAAGCAGCCGGAAAGAGGAAAGGTGGAGAAATGATGAATTCAGAGAGACCAAAGACCAAAACAGAAGTCAGAGTCTGCTAGGTTTTATTGGGTTCATAGGGAGTTTGTCCACAACTTTGCTGCAATCACGAGTCCTCAGTGATTTGGTCAAGGCAGGAAACGGCAGTGGCGAGTGGTCAGACGACTGCAGACAAGCACTGCAGACGGTGTTGGAAAGACCAGGTTCCCGTCCATCTTGAAGCTACCAGATATGTCCAAACCATTTTTGTTGCGGACAGATGCATCAGGTTGTGGGATAGGTGCGGTATGTTACAGGAGCATGAAGGGGTCGGTTTCCTGTGAGATATGCTAGCAGGAAGTTGACAAAGTGTGAAGAGGGTACCAACGGTGGAGAAGGAGTGTTTAGCTGTCGTGTGGGCCGTGCAGAAGTTCCACAAATACTTGATATGGAAAGAGTTCGTGATAGAGACAGTCACCAACCACTCAAATTCCTGCAGAGCACAGCTGAAAAACAGCAGGGTTCTGCGTTAGGCAATGGCACTGCAGCCCTACAGGTACCGATGCAAGTACATATCCCGGTCGACAGAATGTCGGAGCTGACATTTAAGCCGTGTAGTCTAGCAAGCTGCAACTCAGAGGAAGTCAGTCATTCGGGGTGCTTTGTTGATAATATGTGTTGATGACAGTTATGTTGATTGATATGGGTTCATTCCCAGTTGGCTATGGTTATATTTTTTTGTGTGTAGACTTGTTCATATTTATTTGTGAGACTTGTTCATGTGGATGTAGTTATGCTTGGAGCATACAGTCGCTGTGTAGTGATGCATTATTTGCAATAAGTGAGGATGGAGATCCTCAGTGAAGTGTCATGGATCGTGATCATATTAATTGTGCTTTCATAAGAATGGAAGAGAAGATATGGCGAATCCGCAGGTAGGGGAATTGCATAAGTGCGCACAGAGGTCGTTATAAAATGAGTTGAAATAACGCAAGAGCGCACGTCACTGATAACTCATTGGAGTGGTATTCACTAATGATGTATTTTATAACTTATAAACCGTTGGTGGTAAAGTATTTAAAAACTTGCACGTGTAGCTGTGTGTCAGCAAATCGGTTTTGTCTTTTTGTACCGTTGTTTTGAGACAATGCGGAGCATGGTCTTTTTGCAAGGGGGAAATGTCACGGACAAAAAAAGGAAACAACCCAACTTGGGGAGTCGCCAACCATTGTCTGGACATAAGTCCAAACGCAGTACATCTTGGCGCCACGTAGACCGGGCCCATGGTTCGGATCCGGCCAATTAGCTTAGTGGAGAGGCTTCACCGAGTACGGTCCGACCCACCCAGACTGACTAAGCCGTTTTGACCGACGCCTCGATGTCTAGCGAGACGAGTCGTAGCGCGGGCTCAGGATCATCTAGCCACTTTGTGGAACCAGCGTCATTGTTACTCGACGTCGTGGCGCCTCCTTGACTCAGCTAGCACTTTAGATTGACCAGTGTCCACGACTTAAGTCACACGGCGCCAATTAAGTAGGAAAGGGGAAGGTAGTGTGTGGTGGGGGTGAAATCTAGCTAACAATTAAATGACCAATTGACCACCACAGAGAGTAAGGTGTGTAGGCGTGACTGTCATGATTGAACATCCAATGGAATTAGTGGGGGATAACTTCGGTGATGTCAGGGCGGTTTAAAAATCTGACCAATGGTACTCGCCCTTTCGGACAGATCGGAACGAATAAGAAAGAGTGAGAGGGAGAGAACGGCAAACGAGGGGGAGAACGAACAGAGAGGAGAGAGAGAGAAGGTTCTGAGTGGAGCTCTGCAGGAGAGAAGGGCAGAGAGAGAGAGAGATGAGGGGAGGAGAGAAGAGAACCAAGTCGAGAGATTAGCATGGATAGTCTGCAGAGAAGGACTGAGGAGAGATGTGGGAAGAGAGAGAGTTGCTAATTAATGAAGAAGAAAAGAAAGAAAAGAAAAAAGAAAAGAAAGCAACCATGTCCATTTGATAAGAGCAGATAGAAGAGAGAGAGAGAGAGTGCAATGCGTTAATGCAGGAAGAAGAAAGGAGTAACAGATCGATGTTGATAGTCACTGTTCTATCTAACCGGGGAGTTCGACCTCATACTTGCCAGCGCCACTTTCATCGCAGTCCAACCTGACCAACGCCAGCAGTCCAGTCTGACGTGCAGCAGTCTAGCTTGACCGGTGCAAGTAGACACACCAGTGCCAGCAGTTGTGTTGTGTGAAAGTGACAGTGAAAAGAAAAGAAAGAAAAGAAACAGACAGTGATTCGTGAATAGTTAGATCACTGGCCAGGTAAAGTAGAAATCTATTTATACCCGGGTTAGTTATGATGTTTTAGATAAATGATTTTGTGAAGTTCAGGAAGAGGAATGTTTTATTCATTTGATTCCATATGCATTGATGTTTCGTTCTATGAACATGTGTAGTAAAGTTATAGACTTTACTAGTGGTTTGATGTGAGAATGCATGATATATGAATGAGATTGTAAGCAGCTGTGAGTGTGTTTGGCTGTGCGCTAGTCCTTCCTCCACTGACATTACACCGAGGTTGACACCTGGTCAAAAGATTTCGCATCTTTCGGCTGCGGCGGACAGCGCAGCTAGGAGCCACTTCAACTGTTTGTTGGTGGCCAGGGATGCCGTGCTGGCACGGGCCTCTCTCTCCTCTGCGCTTAAGGCAGCCCTGCGGTGTGTCCCGGGCCAGGACCAGTCGCTGTTCGGCGAATACTCGACTGACGTGATAACACAAGCAGTCGAGGAACGCAAGCAGGCGGCATCCTTTGCGCCCAGGCCACTGCCGCGCCCTGCTGGACCCCCCCTTCAGTCCTTCCCCAGGCCCAAACCCTACCCCAGGCAATCGCCTTCCCACACCGCACGGCCCGCCAAGCATCCCAATCTTCCCCCCAGGCCCAAACCAAAATCACAGCTGCAAAATTTTTGATTCGGCCAACAGTCACGCCCCCGGAGCTGACTGGGGCCACAACCCGAGGGAGACTTAGATCGGGCGGCACCCCCACACGCCCGTTCGCGCTCTCCTCTGCCCACGTCCCCGCCCCCCTGGCGGGCAGCCTCTCCCGGCACGCCCACCGGTGGAGATGTATGGGCCTCAGCCCCTGGGTAGTGGCGGTGCTACGGGAGGGGTATCGTCTTCCTTGGATCCACGAGCGACCCCCCCTCATGCACTCTCCTCCTCCTTCGCCCAAGCCTCGCCCGCTCAAGCAGAGGCGCACACTGGCACCCTGCCTCTTCACGAAGGTTGTCAAGGAGATGGCTTCCCTAGCCAGGCAGGAGGACATCCGCCTCCTAGTCTACCTGGACGACTGGCTCGTCTTGGCCTCCTCCCGGGCCCAGTGCCAAGCCCACACCACCCGCCTCCTGAGTCTTTGCTCCACACTGGGGTTTGTCACCAACCCCAAGAAGTGCGAACTCACTCCCAGCCAGAGGTTCGCCTTCCTGGGAATGAGTTTCGATACTATCTCCATGATAGTCTCCCCGACCCCGGAGAGGTCCACACGCATACTGGACCTCATCTCCCGCCTATCACAGGCACCCCCACACCCGGCCAGAAACCTGTCCTCCCTCATAGGAATGATGGAGTCCCTGTCTCCCCTCATTCCCTGGGGCGAGTCCCCAAACGCCAACTTCAGAGGGAGTTCCGTCGACGTTGGTCGCAGACCTCCGACCGCTGGGACCAGGTCATTCCCCTCGGACACTGGTCTATTTCGGTGATAGAGGAGTGGCTCAATCTGGGCACTCTCTCAACCGGGATCCCCATCTCCCTCCCAACCCAACCACTGGAACTGTACACAGACGCCTCAAACCTGGGCTGGGGGGCCCACTTGGAGGACGGTCATACCTCAGGGGAGTGGGACTCACAAACTGCCCGCCTCCACATCAACATCTTGGAGCTGGAAGCGGTCAGGCTAGCCCTTCTCCACTTCCAACACAAGGTCGCACACCGACATGTTCTCCTTCTCACGGACAACATGTCGGTAGCTTGTTATGTCAACAAAGGGGGGGGGGGGGGGGGGGGGGGGGGGGGGGGCACGCTCCATCAGCCTCTCCCTCAGAACAGAGGCCCTCCTTCGCTGGTGTCACGCGCGGGGGATCACCCTCCGCGCGAGACACATAGCAGGAACCCGCAACATCCTGGCGGATTCCCTCAGCCGGTCGAAGTCTCTACTCCACATGGAGTGGACCCTCAACAGACTAACCCTGTCTGTGGTGTGGGAACATTGGTTTGTGCCCATGATCGACCTGTTTGCCACCAGGTTCAACCACCGCCTGCCCCTGTACGTCTCCCCCGTTCCGGACCCTCAGGCGTATGCAGTCGATGCGCTCTCCCTCCCCTGGACGGGCCTACTGGCGTACGCCTTTCCCCCCTTTCCTATCCTACACAAGGTGATCAGGAAAGCGAGGCTGGAGAAACCCAGGCTGATCCTCATAACCCCGTGGTGGCCGACCCAGTCTTGGTTCCCAGACCTCAAGTCCCTCACTCACGTTCCACCTCTACGGCTCAGCCCTCGGTGGGACATGTTGAGACAACCCCGTTCGGGTCTTCCTCACTCCAATCCCAAGAGGCTTCGCCTACACGCGTGGCTGCTATGCCAGCCCAACTGCAAACATCTTCATCCACTCCCCACTCGGACAGGCCCCAGTCCGTCCTAGACACTTTAGCCGGGGCAGGGCCTCTCAGGGATTGAGGGACTTAGCCTCGGCATCTCGCAGAGCCGGCACCGAGTCCCTCTACAATTACTGGTGGGAGAAATGGGTAGCCTGGTGCTTAGATAACTCGCTTCCCCAGGACTGTCCCTCCAACATCCAGATAGGCAATTTCCTCTCCCACCTATCTTCCTCACTTAAGCGGTCAGCTAGCTCCATTCGGGGCTACAGATTGGCTATCTGTACCACCATTCGCCAACTGGGCGGCCCGTCTTTTGACAATGACTTCCTGCTCAGAGAGGTCTCTAGAGGAGTTGCTCTACGGGAAGCCCAGTCCCCTAGGTGCATCCCCCTTTGGGACCTTTCCATCGTCCTCGACGCCCTCAGAAAGCCCCCTTTTGAACCCATTACATCTATTCCCTTTGACCTTCTCTCTTTTAAGACCACCTTTCTCCTCGCCCTGGCCTCGGCCAGAAGACGAAGTGAGATCCACGCCCTCAGCGGTGATCCCAGAGATATCGCCTTCCACAGGGACGGCTCTGTTTCCCTCAAGTTCCTTCCAGAGTTCTTAGCTAAAAATCAGAAACCGGGCACCCCCTCTCCCTCCTTCGTCATCCGCTCCCTGACGGATATCTTGGGAAAGGGAGAGAAATCTGGACACATTAACCTTTGCCCTGCTAGGTGTCTCAGATACTACTGGGAGCGCACTCGCCCCAGGCGCACCTCCCAGAGGCGACTCCTTATCTCACTCAACCCCAACAATACTAGAGACATCTCGGCAGGATCTATCTCTAGATGGCTCTCCAAGACGGTGAGATCTGCCTACGCTCAGGCGCACAAGGATCTCCCCGCCCAATCACCCAGGGCCCACGAGGTCAGAGCACTGGCCACTTCCACGGCGCTCCAGTACTCTGTCCCCGTGCGCCATCTCCTGGAGGCAGCCTACTGGCGTTCGGAAAATCCCTTCATTAACTTCTACTTGAGGGATATCCGCATGACCAGAGCTGACGGTTCTAAAGGGATCTCCTTTGTGGCGGCCAATGCAGCCATAACGGCCAACCCTGAGAACCACTAGGGCGCTCGCCCTCCTCCGATTCCTTTAAATTCTGCTATGGTCTGACATGGTACAGTATATGACGCCAAAATGGGGAGTTTGTGTTATACTCCCTGTTTGGCTAATATACTTACCATGTCAGACTCTAATGCCCTCCCTACCTTCCCCTCTAGCGCAAAGGTTCTCGGGGTTACCTTGCGCACAGGCCTCGCTGAATGAGGTAGAAGAAGTTGACACCGGCTTCTTCCGGAGGCGGAAGTGGGGTGACGTCACGTGACTGTCTTATGACTGCATTGGCCACGGATAAAATTCGGCCTGACAGAGCTGGCTAACTGCCGTTGAATGCTATGGTCTGACATGGTAAGTATATTAGCCAAACAGGGAGTATAACACAAACTCCCCATATTGATACAAACTCTTCCCTGTTTCAGAGAGCTTCTCAACTCTTGAGTATACAGATCTCCTAAGCTTCCCTTAAACAATTCACTTATATTGATTTACTTCACAGACTGGATTTGACCAGACAAAAGATGATCGAAGATCTTTGTTCTGTGAATTGTCGCGCTTTGACCAAGGGAATTTGAATTGTGCGCTCACATGAATTGACTGTATGATACAAATAAGTAGCCCTGGAGAGGACGGCAGCGTTTGCGAGGCAGACTGGTGTATCCATCTAACGTGGTGAT
The DNA here is from genome assembly GCA_018398815.1 of Conus ventricosus. Classification (NCBI taxonomy): domain Eukaryota; kingdom Metazoa; phylum Mollusca; class Gastropoda; order Neogastropoda; family Conidae; genus Conus; species Conus ventricosus. Next base: position 7,444,441 of record CM031622.1, read on the forward strand.
CGACGAAGAAGAAGAAGTAGAAATTTGTCAGCACAATTGTTTGTAGATGTGGATGCAACGGCAAGCAGACTTCGTCCTGTGAACTACAGATGGTGTGTGGATGTCCAGATGTGACATTCAGATGTGGCATCTGTCAGGAACAGTTTCAGCCAGCAGTCAGGGTGGGGTTTGTTTTGCAGATGGTCATGAGAGGCGGGGTGATCTGAGTTATGAAGATGATGAGAACGATTCCGACTGGGAGCCAGCCAACGACAGCAGCACTGTGTATTGCATTTGTAGGAAGCCGCATGGTAATAGGTAAGCTTGTATTTTGTGCTTATTCTGTGTGTGTGTGTGTGTGTTTTGCGTATGTGTGTGGTGTGTGTGTATGTGTGTGTGTGTGTGTGAGTGTTTGTGTGTGTGTGTTTGTTTGTTTGTTTGTGTGTGTTGTGTGTGTGTGTGTGTGTGTGTGTGTGTGTGTGTGTGGGCGAGCGCGTTTGTGCATGTGTGTTCAAAGTCGGCATTCCAATGCATACACAGTGTATAACACTTCTAAAGACCTGTCATGGTCTCTGAACCAGACTTGGACCCCACACCACTCATTCAGCTAAGAATGAAAGAGACATACAGAAACACACACACAAGATAGGTGACTGAACACAGTGACACATTTGTTCACGCAGACCGCTAGACATACACAAACACAGTCAACTTGAAATCGGGCTGCTACGATTTCATTCACAGAATCTTTAACACTGTTATACATTTGATTATATATTGATTAGAATGACCTGTAAATCAAGTCAGAATCACAAACTACACAACAAATCGCCAAGAAAATAGCATTGTTACAAGCATGCATGTTGCAGAATCGAGGGCAGACTCGTTAGTGGATGATTCAAAGTTATCATGATAAAGACATATGAAGAGTGAAATTATTATGGCATTTCACATGTATAATCTTTTATCTACAGCTGAACAGCATGCACACACACACACACACACACACACACACACACACACACACACTCACCCACACACACACACACTTAAAATTGTTACACGTAACAAATTGATAAACCCGCCATCTCCAGCTGAAATGCAATGCATTCAAATCTCACAACCCATGCAAAACACGGTAAGAAGGAAAGAAGTTTTCAGTTAGGGATAACAGAATTCAACCACACACTCTGACTGTAATTGTCTCAGGGAAGTAAGTACAAGTGATTGAACAATAGACATGACAAGCTGGAGGGTTATGTTGCCTGTGTCCATGATCCAGGAAAACAAATGAAAATGTTTGGCCAGGTAACTGACTTTGATAACACAATTAAAAGAACACACAGAAAAATGTGGATGCAGTTTTGATGGTATGGATTGAATGTATAATGCATTTTCTTGTGAAAAAAAAAAAAGAATTTAATGCAAACGCCATGAGATTTGTTCATTTAAATATTATTTTTTTAAAGTTGAAGTTACGACTCACAAAGGCGCCAAAAAATGGGACGTTGTCACACTAGCATACTTCTGACTTCTGTGCAAGTTTTTCATAGCTTAAAAGACCAGGCACTTTAAGTCACAAGAAAATGAAAGTTGATAAAAGAGCTATTGAATAATTAAGTGAAAAGGAATAAAAAAAATTAAGTCTTTTGGAATTTTGAAGCAACCAAAAATAACCTGTATGTAAATTACATTCTTTTTTGTATATCAACTACTGGGGTAAGGGGAATCTGCTAAGCATGCAACACTTTGAGAACACAAAAAATTAACATCGTTTATAGTGGCAATTCACAAATATGTCGAATGACCATAAACTGTTTGAAAATACCAAATTTTAAGCAATGAACTGACGATTTTTTCCGGACCACCAAATGGCTTCGATTCCATCTGAACTAATGGACATTGCGGTCAGCTGAAAACCTACGAATGATCTCAAACCCTTGCAATCACGTTCTAGGTATAACGCACGACACACGTGTTTGAAGATCCTCCATATGATCTTCATCCCCATCACTTGAACCAATTGCAATCTATTTGAGAGAAACTGGTTTCGTTTTCCCTTCTATTATGAATTAACTCAACTACACAGTAGCTCCGAATCACTTAACGGCACAACAACGAAGATCCAATGTTCACTCTGGCTCTGTTGTCCTAAATAATAGTAAGTTTGCTATTTATCATCATTATTACACACACATATTATCTTGTGAAAAGGTGAGATTGTGTCGACAAACAGCTTAACTAAGCAGGAGATTAAAAGCAAGTGGCCCTGTCCCAAAGCCAATCCCGTTTCCCCAGTACCATGGACGTTCACATTAGGCAGACAATCCTCCAGCCTAGAGGCACATTTCATGCCTACAAATGCAGAACAACAGCGGGTTGGTGCAGATTCATGATCTCTGCAGACATGTGTGGGGAGTGTTACGCACGGCCAATGTGAGGGTCCCCCAAACAGCAAGGCCAGCATATTGAGCAACAGAACAAGGAGTAAACGTCTGCCCACCTGCTCAGGTGAGCCGGTTTGTTGTATTGCTCTCAAGGGACACCATGTCAACAGCGCAAACCACCAAGACATCATGACAGAGTGGGTCTGACTGTCAGGACCGCCAATGGAAGGGGAACAGCTGTTGTTACATAGGGTTTCTCATAGTTTTCGTGGTGTTTAAAAAAAAAAGAACAAATTTTTTTATTTTACGCGTGTTACCAAGTTTGGATGTTTAGAGAGTGGATTAAGTCTTACCATCAATAGAGTACCCAGAAATCACTGTTGATACTATTCGACACTTACATTGGGTGGGCAAGCAACCCTTAAAAACAGATTTGTGTACTATTGCCTTAATCTAATGAGCCGCTGGGGACCCTAGACACGAAGGGTTGAAAGGCCTATGGGTAGTACAGCATGTTATGGGGGCAGCAAGGGCCATTCTTTGTACGTTCCTGGCAAGGAATTGGGCCTCTCTGTACTAAGTCTACGATAGATCTGGACCAGCTGACAGTACCCATAGTGCTGTTTTGGCTCTGTGGGTGCCAAGTATGAGTGTAGATGGTAGTAGACTCTTGGATTGAACTGAAAGTCCTTTATCTTTCAAGCAGCTGTTTGTGTTCAGATACTTAATTTAGGAGAAGAGAAGTGTTACACTTGAAGCTGTAAAACGAAGTCAAGAGATCCAGCTTAAGGATCATTATAGAGAGAGAGATGATGTTGCTTACAGGCCAGCCGCCCGCAAAGGCCATATTAGGGCAGTACATGATGGATCAGCTGGTAGAGTGATTGCAGTGAGGAATTTTACACCGTGACAAAAACTTCTATACAGGTCATGCAGTGAGAAATTCCCCCGCAATTTTTAGTTTTTGTACATTAGAGTTAGAAGAGACGATTTCAGTAAAGGAACGACATGATAACAAAAGACTTGCCTAACATGGAAAAAGAGTAGATATGTTGTTGGTTGTTGTTGTTGTTCTCGCTGTTGGATACTATGCAAAAAAATAACAATCATGAAACAACTTCTTGAAAACAAATCTCAAAGTAATTTCTGTCACCGTTTCCATATACATTACTGTGTAGAATCTGAGCCATTTCATTCATAAATCGTTCAGCAATTAATGTTATGAAAGTCTGCAGTAGTTACAAAAGGGTAAAGTTGTAACAATGCTGCCGATCTTTTCTCAGCACCATCCAGTTCAAAAGACAAGTTGATCAGAAGCAGAAGGGCAGAGAAGGTAGTAATAGTTGAAGTGCATAAGGTGGATCAGAAGCTCACTGCGATAAACAGCACCAAAATGACTTTTATCATGTGGCAGTGTCTCCTAATGGGGGCTTGCCCGGTGGGCCTAGATAGTTTTTAGCTGACTGACATTGGGCCTGAGGTGGAAAAAAAAAAATGAGCATTGATGAGGGAAGGGTACATTCAGTTTCAGTTTCATCAAGGAGGCGTCCAGCATGCGTACTATTCCAAATATATGCTACACCAGATCCGCAAAGTTATTGAGACCGAACACGTACATGATATACAGAAAGAGCAGGATGGAATAATTGAGTTAAGGTGGCTAAGAGAGAAAAATTTAGAAGAGGGTCCTTGTTGCTATGATTGACTTGGCAGAAGTCTGATCTACGTATTAGCAAACACTCTGGCAGAACCTTTCGTCACCACCAACGTGGCTGTGCCATTAAATATCCTTGTATGTGTTATGAGGTAAGTGTACATGTATAATATAAGTAATATGCGCATGGGTGTAATGGCAAGGGCCCATGAGTATATGCCAGTGTATGTTGTGCGCAAGTGCATATATGCATGTGATATGGGGTGTCTGAAGCTCTGCCGCGTGTGTGTGTTTGAGTGTGCGTGTGTGTGTGTGTGAGTGTGTGTGAGTGTGGTGTGTGTGTGTGTTGTTCAGAAGGTTAAGCGCCACTGACTTCCACAGAGCCATGGAAGATTAAAGAGAGAATTCTATTTCAGGCAGACCAATATTAGCAGAGCACAACTGTCAAGCATAGTCTGAAAAGTAACACCAACAACCACAAATATCAAGGTCTGTAATCTTTGTATATTTATATATATAAATGTGGTTATTGCTTGTGTATAGGGATTGTATGCATGTTGTGTTGTTTGCATGTTTGCCTTTATGGATAGTTAATAGTATTTATTTGAGCACAGCCCCCCCGTCTACTTTGTGGCTCAAATGATGATGAAAGAAGATTTTTTTCTGAATCGGGATGAGAAAGGTACGATAGCCATTGAAGCACAGAACATACCATGTGCCCTTGATATTAAAATATACCAAAAGAAAAAAAAAAGGATAAGTAATGTTTTTATATTTGATATACTCTATTTGCCGTTGACTTGCTAATGAATGTATGATGAAACATACCCTTTTAGAGCGTTGGACTTGCCATGAGAGAGACGTAAACACTTTAACCCGCAGGCTCCATAACATCTTGTTCAGAGATGTACCCCACCTGACGTGATCTTTGAATATCTGAGGGAGAATAACCTGTTTCATACCGATCTAAGATTTGCTGCGGAAAGAACTTTAACAAAATTTCCGGTGTTTTTGGAAGATGAGTTTTAAGAGAGTTTGTGACTGATGTGGGTTTTTTTTTTTTTTTTTTTTTTTAAAATTTTGTAATGACTTGTTGAGTAATCTTCAACGGTGGTGACAAGCCTTTATATGGTCCTTTGCGGTCGGCAAGGGCTATAAACAACATCACCACTACCAATACCATTGGCCATTATTTTTATTTTTTCCGTTTCAAATTTTTCCATCAGGAAAAAGGCATCGGGACAGACGGAGGAAGAAAAGCCAGCAGTATGGACTACCCCAAAACTCTGAGAAAATGGTAATTAATAAGAATATTTACTTCTATACGTATCTCCATATTTCCCTAACCTGACCCCAACCCCAACCCTTGCTCCACTCCTATCCCAGCCCCTCTCCATAGATCCCCTTCCCTCCCCATTCCACTCATAAATGGACTTCACATAGATAAGTTTACTGCAAATGTTTTAATTATATCATGTACAGCTTCAGACTTATCTTTACTGTGTGTGCTTATCTGTGTATGAAATTGCAATATGTTGGATTTGTCCCGGCAATGAGATATACTTTTGAAATCAAATTAAGAAGCATTATATGGATTTATCAGGGAAACAAGTCTTCTGATTAATCAGAAATCAGAGATGAAAGAATTGTTGAAGGCCTTAGAACAGTGAGATTGTGTTTAGTACAGACAACGGTTTGTGTCGGTCTCCGGTTGGGCAAAACATTGTTGGGTACACTGTGTGTAGAATGTTTTTTTTTTGAAAATGATCTTTCTCCCTTGGATAATGGTAAATATACTTTATCTATGACTGTATTGAAAAACAACAAATGTTCTGGGAGAAATTATTGGTGAGTTTAATCATTATATTGAAAGTTTCATGAGAAATCTGAAAACAGAAATAACGGAAACTCTTCAGATTAGGGAAGGCCCAAAATATCCTCAAATTGGTGAAGTGACTTCTTCATTATGTTTAAAAAAAAAAAGACAGTTTTATTTCTAAACAGTTCAAAACAAAAGCAAAACGAAACAAAAAAAAAAAAGGATGAGCTTCTATGGGGAACCAACAACAACAAGTAATGTAAAGGAGGAAAAACTACGACAAAAAGAATTGAAAGCCTACAGCAAATCGACAAAAAATGTAAGATAAACAATACAGAAATGGATATCTGGATGAACTTATGGCCAAGAAAGCATGAGTCTGGCGCAGAGAGATGGTAGAATCAGAAGATGACATTGCTGTGTGTGTTCTCTGTGGTCCGAAGTTCGAAGTAGTAAGATGGGAAAGAGGAGAAATGTGTATGGCGGTTCATGCCAACTACAAAGTATGTGCTGTGAACTCATTGACACAGAGCTTCTGGGGGAGGGTGGGGTAGGGGTGAGTGTTGACAGAGAGGGTTGGGGGTGGTGCCTCCCGCAAGAAAACCATATGTTACCACAAAAGCAAAAACAATGGGGTTTATCAGCGAGGACAGGGTGGTGATGGTGTTTTGTTGTTTCAGTTTTCCCTGGATGACCCCCCCCCCCCCCCCCCCCCCCCCCCCCCACCCTGGACTTTGCGTTACTATAGCAGCTGGCTGTAAAGGGTTTCAATCAGAAACGTTTGTGAAGTACTACTGGAACATCCGGCGTGTCCAGACATTGACCTTTCATGGCCACAGCCATTTACTGCCTCAGTAGTTTGGTATTGGCACTTTTTGTTATAAGCATTATTCATCTGTTTACGGGTACTGTCCAATTTTCTACATTCTACACTGAAATTTCCTAAGGAATTTGTATGGAGAAGGCAAATAGAGAACAGGCGTGAGGGGGGGCGAAAAGAAAACCCTCATGACACAAGGTGATTAAGTGTCCGTAAGGTGTTTCAATATTTTTTGCCCCTCTGTAATGTTTTCCCCGTAGATGTATAGAATGGGTGGACCATTGTTTATGTGGTATCATGGATTTAACAAAAGGCAGCTTTTTGTATTCAGTACACGTTAGTATAATATATTTTGAAAAAAAAAACAAAAAAACGAGATGGGTGAGCCTTGGTCACGTCGCATAACACGACAGTGTTTGGGAGCTCCGGAGAAAAGTGGCAATTTTTGCTTACTTTCAAGAACAAGAAGCCACCATGGTGCGTCGTTAAAGCATTGCACTCAACAGCTGACAACCCCCCGCATGAAGCAAACAAATAAAGTTTTGAGTGTTTTGGGCACTTAAATGTAATTTTCACGTAACTTGGCCGGAAGGTGAACCGGATGTCGCCAGCGAACCGAAAGTGGCCATATAAAATATCTGCACCGTCTGCATCGTACATGCATGGAGAGGAAAAGAAAGCATGTGGCGAAGTCTGCGTCTAGTGGTCGGGATACCTCCTTCAATACACCTCCTCCTAGTTCCAGCCAGTAAGAATTCAAGGCTTCAGGAGGAGATACAACGCATACGGGAAGATGAACTTCTGGTGAACTTTTCCCTAGGCCAGAACAGTGCCGAGTTCGACAGCAAGTAAAGTAAAAACGTAAATACAGACAGTCGCAGTATGGGTGACAACAACGAGGTTTTTTCTCTCTCGGATTGAACAGGAGCAACAATGATGAAATTTGTTGAACTGTGTGGGGGGTCCGCAAAGGACTCCTGGAGAAAGTGAGGAAGACGGTGGAAAACTGAAATCAGTCATTTTCACTTTACAAATTGACAATGACCAAATGAAAACGGAGGTGCAAGGGCTGTGGGATAGGGAGATCAGTTTTATTTTTCTTAAGGCTAACATCAGAGAAGTAAATCACTGCAGAGTTAGCAGATCGCAGAAGTGACTAGTGTCAGCTTATATCAGAACGCCACAACCTCAAATATTAGGTGTCATGAAAATAGACATGGGCAGAGTGGAGACACCAGCAGATGCGAAAACCAAGTGCTAACTCTCTTCAAGGAGAACTTGAAGATTAAGGTCGATCCCAGAGAATAATCGAGCTGCACACCGGTGGGTGGTCCCAAGAAGGGGCCACGTGAACTCTGCAAAAACGGCCCTGCGGGGATTAATGTACGGTTCCGTGTCCAGGCGAAGCAGCGACGATGAGCTCATGCACGCAGAAATCATCAGGAACAAAGATCCTTGAAGTTGGAAGACTTGACACCCCCGGGCCTACGCTCAGTTGTTGCGACCAAGGGACAACAAAAGAGTCTGTGACAGAGCCTGGACTAAAAATTGGAAAGTTGTTAATGAGACATAGACGGGAAGATTAGTCCAGGGAGGATTCTGCAGATGCCTCCAAGTAATTTGACTGAGTTGAAGAGACTATGGTCTCGCCAAAGCCGTCCACCAGTGGGAAGGCTAGTACTGTATGAGCTGCATATATTCATAGTGAGACAGAAAAAGGGGGGGGGGGGGGGGGGGGTAAGGCCAATAATGTTCTTGTGTCTGAAATGTTAAGGTGCAAGATAAGTGAAAAACTTATGACACTCTAGTCAGTTTAATAGTATTACCTTACATCAGTAATTATGTTGCCCGGTGGATACATTCACTATCACTAGGTTTAGGGTTGTGGCGCTACTACAGAAAATTGAAAACATGAATCAATTAAGTGTGTTCCTTAAGTTTTTGGATTTCAGCATCATTTGTATTGTATACAAATTGAAATTGTTTTTTTTCTGTGTCTATTTCAAGGATACCCGTGTAATACTTTTGAATGGTTAATGTTGTTTTTGTTAACTGATACATTGCATTATAGATTAAGACACTAAGGTACAGTGATTATTGGGTGTTTTACTTTTTTTTTTTTTTTTTTTTTTATTTTTTTTTCTGTGTGTGTGTGTGGGGTGCGCGCGTGTGTTGTGTGTGTGGTGTGTGTATGCATGTAGTGTGTGGTGTGTGTGTGTGGTGTGTGTGGAAACTACAGGTGGAGGTTATTGGGGGTTTTTTTTTTGTTTTTTTTTTGTTTTTTTCTTTTTTTTCCTTCAACTACAGCTGCCTGGGTTAGATCCAAAGCTAGACAAAAGAAGCTCAAGGGAAGGACCAAATCTTACGCTGCAAAGATTCTTACTGCAGGTGCCCACCATATGGTTGACATACTGCCCTAAATGCAAGCCACAGATCTTATGAGTCAGGCAGCAGATATTGTGGGACTGATAGCAATGGTCCATTCCAAAGAAATATCCTGTGATCATATACCTGCTGATTCTCCAGGGAGAGGTTACAGAGACCACATTCGTCCTTTTTCTATGACCATGAAAGTAAAACCCAGTAACAGTTGATTTCCTTGGCTCATTTAACAGAAGAAATCGCCAACCCAACCTCTCAGTGGATGGCAGAATGATAGAGATAAGTGAATATTTTTGATAGTAGATCCTCAAAACTCAAGTGAAACACATTGAATAATGTATAATTATTAACAAATTTACAGCCTCTAAGATATGGTAAAGAAAGATATTATAACACGTTCATAATGAAGTTGCATCAACTTTAAGTTGTTATTTTTCAAGAAATTAAGTTTAAAAAAAAAACTCAAAATCAGTCTTTGAGGTATGGTCTGTGCACTGACTAGTTTATCTGGCACAATGAATGATTCAGGATCTGTTGATTATTAATGTTACCCTTCAATTCATTCATAGCAAAAAGTAAGACGGTCAACACAACCTGCCATCTACAAAACCTCAAAAGTGCTGACCTTGCTGATTGCTATACAATTGTTAACGCTAACATTAGTAATCCGTTCCAATGAAGAATTTAGCCAACCCTGCATCTGAGCATATCGCATAGCTGTTAACTTTTGTGAAGATGAGAAAGAATTTTTCTTTCCTCAATGATTTGTGCAAACTGAGAAGAGCAAGAATTTTTCTTTTTCTTGATGTTTTGTTGAACCAAGATTGAAGATTGGTTAAATGACATCGAGTGTAACTGATTGCCTGGTTTTTGGTGAAATGACATTCCATCATTCTTGTTCAACAGGTTGATATATGAAAATAATATATGTGTCCTTCTGGTGACAGGAAATCCATACTCGTTATTTTTAGTGAAACTTCATAGTTTAAACCTGCTTGTCATAATATTAATCTAGAAAACGTTAATAAGGGGAAACGAAGGTTTTTTTGATTGGGAATGGCAGAATTGATTTGCATAAAGTTTGGTTTAGCATGTTAGGTTGAAAAAGACTCTATCTACTGTATTGTTTCATTATGTACTGTCAATCACACAAAGCTGTATTGTTTTCAATTATGTAACTATTTAATCACAACAAATTTCCCTGGGGGGGGGGGGGGGGGGGGTTAGAAGTCTAAGGTTTTTGTCCCCAAAAATTGCATGTTGCTTAAAAAACCTGGCCTCCTGTTTGTTTATGTATGTGAGGCTTTGTTTGTTGTTGTTAGTTGTTGTCTTCATTCTTTGTTGACCCCTTCAAGAGCCTACAGAATTTCTGTAGCCAACTCCCTTACCGCCACGGTATCTTTAATGCGTGATAAATGCCCCTAAATGCATGTGCACATGTCTGGGACTAACCAATTAACGTTCCTTTGAACTTGACCCATCGATAAACTATCAGAATAAAGAGAAAGGACTTTTCGATTCCCTTGGACGCAAATATACTTCCCAGTTCATCATGCCGTGATTGAATTCAGTGGTTTTGATGTCCGCGATCCACATTTGGCCGCGTACAGACTCAGTTTTCAAAGTCTCACTAGTGAACAAATTTTGAGTACAGACAGTGGGGGGACAAAGTGGAGTCACTTTTCCAATGACATGGTGTGGGTTAAGTTCATAAATTCCTGCATATATCAGAACAGGCCCATTGAACACCAACAAAGTGACTCGGCATCCAGGTTCTGTTTCCCCAAGGTGTGGTTAACCGCTTATAACCAGAATCATAGCACCAGTGGAATACTGAGCAGACTTGTAACGGGAGAGTCCTGAGTAAAGCTGTGTATGGGGACTTGAAATGAATAGGTGTACGAGTAAAATATGGAAGAATTGAGCAACAACAATGGCAAAAGAAGTAAATTAAAAGAGGCTTCCAATGCCCTTTTTGATCTGCATTTTCAGCAGAGCAGCATGTTCAAAGGGTTAAACCCTGGTGTGAATCGTTCATAATGGTTTAATGATGTATTGTTTACTGATACATAGCATTTATAGTTAAAGACCCTAAGGTAAGGGCAGTGATTAAATGGTTGTTTTACTTTTTTTTTTTTTTTTTTTTTTTATTTTTTTTTTTAAACTAACGGTTACAGAGTAGCCTGGGTAGCCAGATCATTGGAGAAGATTCCTTGAGTTTGCTATAATTTGTCTGGAAGCCTGAATGCAATATGGTGAAACCGATACAGAAAACCCCAAGTATAATTGAAATTGAAAAAGTACCCCACATGTTTACCTGACCCATGTATAATGATAATGAGAAACCCTATGTAGACCTGTGAGTGTGTTTGTATGGTGTGTGTTGTGTGTGTGTGTGTGAGTGGTGTGTGTGACCGTGGGTATGTGTGCGTGGGTGCATGTGCGTGTGTATGCAGGTGTGTGTGTGTGATGTGTGTGGTGTGAGTGTGAGTGTGTGTTTGTATTACAGGTGTAGTTGTATTGAGGTTTATTTATTTTTTGTTTTTTTTTTTATTTTTTTTTTTTTTTCGCAATTAGATGAAGAACACCAATCAGGATGATGGTTCTTTCAATTGTAATCAAACAAAGGAAAAGCTGCCCTATTCCAAACATGAACTTATTACAATATAAGTAGCCATAAAAATTTTGAATGAGGTCAATGTGAATGAGCGCTGAGATTTTTGCACGTTGCACTTGATGACAATGTTCCGAATGTTGCATGGTTCTTCAGTGCCTAAATATAGTCTAATTTTGGTTTATAAGCGGGGGTTGTTCAGCAAAGTTGCCCCATAATGAATGAACAATTATATAAGTAGTTTTTGATTGTATCGTACTTTTGTCATGTAGCTGTGTTAAGTTGTGATTCGTGTATCTTGCAATGTTTTTGTCATGGCTGTGGAATGAGACAAAATACCTTGGAATACAATTAATAACATGCTTTGTTTGAAAATCAATGTGCTAAGTATACTCTTCCAGTGAGATTATACATACATCCTCAAGTATAAAGAGTAGCTTCCTACAGGAGAACAATAGTGGAGCATGTTCGAATGGCACGTTGTACAATTACATTGGATATAATTCCTGGGAGTTTAATCAGGAAGAAAAAATGGATAGCAAGATAAATTAAAATCAATGGGATTCAAAATATGTTTCTTACAATAGCACTGGGATACAAGACTTTCAAGACAAGGAAAGATGTCTTTGAATTCCTGATAATCAGATGTAGCATATATTTCTACAAAGAAACACATCTACCCCATAAACAAGAAAACTTATAGGTCCAGCTTGATAATCAGTATGGCTGGCAGGATCCAGATACAAATAAACAAGGGGTTGCAATTCTATTTAATAATAATTTCTAGTACAAGTATTTAATGTTAGTAAGGACCCCAATGGACAGTGATCATTTTTTATAAGATGGAGTTTCTCAGAAACGATTCACTTTGTTCAATGTATATGGGCCTAGAGTCAGGAGAAAACCCAGACTTTTTTAATGCGTTAAGTGCAAGAACCTTGAACAGTCCCTGGTAATAATAACTTGATCTTGGGAGGAGACGAATGTGAGCCAGACGGGAAACTTATTCAAGAAACTATTCCTAGTACTCTCCAAATAGACCTAGATCGCGTAAAGCAATATTGGATTTTAACTGCTCCCATGAATTGATTGATGTGACAGAACATTAAACCCCAAATTTAAGAAAATATTCTTGCGCTAAATTTAATACCAAACACAAGGCAGTTTAGATTATTTTCTGATATCAGAAAAGCTGTTGTCGGATGTCAGTAGATTCTAATATAGGTCTCAGTTACCGTTGCAGAACATTCCATAGTTTGATATCAGTCTGTAGAGAAGAAGTGAGATGAATAAAGACAGTACTGAAATTTAACAATTCATTATTAAAGACAAATAAATTTGTAGATAAATAAAAGGGAGTCATTTCAGAGTAAAAAAAAGAATACGCTTTACCAGTCTACAACTTTCAGAATATTAAAAGAGGTGGCAAGTGATAGCTAACAGATTACAAATTCATTCAACTAATTTTTGAACTGGAGAACAAAAAATAAGAAAAAAACAATAGCTATTCATGCTATAAAGAAAACAAAAAAGATTTAAAACGGGGAACAGGAACTTGAAACAAAGATTTCCAACATTGAGTTCAAATGTGAATGAATAGAATTTAGGATAACTAGAACAATTGAAATTGAACTATAAAACTACGAGGAAAAGAAATAAGAGGAATTATAGATAATTAAACAAGAGTAAAGTGGATTCGCGAAGTGGGAGAAACCAAGTAAATATTTTGCAGCTTGAAAATAGAAATTTTGTAGATTCGCTACTAGAATTTTTACTTGAAAGAGTTGATGTAATATATATCCGCATCAAAAGAGTATCCTAAAAGAGGTTGAACATTTATGAACAACATTTACAGAACAGAAAGCCAGGAACGTAGACTAATGGTATAATAATGGATTCTAACAAATTAACACACAGGAAGAAGTGCTCGACTGGAAGGTCCATTGACAAATAAACGAAGTGGAGAGGGCCCAAAAAAATAAAAAACAACAAAAGCCCTGGATCAGATGGTTTTACTGTTAATATTATAAATTCGTTCTTCAAGATAATGGCACCTTTCTTGTCAGATCACTGAAGATGGTTTTGATAAACAGAGTATGTCAGTTACACAGAACCAGGGTGTCATTGTCGTCTTCCCCAAGGAGATAAGCCAAAACAGTATATGAAGAAGTGAGACCAATTTCTCTTAAATACGGCAAACAAAATAGCATCAGCCTCAAAAGCTAATCGTATCAAAATTCAAATGTGTCTTACCAAAAATAGTTCATGAGGACCAAAAGGGCTTTCATGGGAGGGAAGATACATTGGAGAGAATATTAGAAAAATCTATGATGTACTTTCAAATATACCGAGGAAGAAACACCAGGGGGGGGGGGGGCCAGGTCTTTTACTTAGTGTTGAATTTGAAAAGGCCATTTGATAGCATCACTTGGACCTTTCTGAATAACGCGCTTGATTTTTTCAATTTTGCCCCGATATTATAAGGTGGATTGTCATCCTTTTTAACAAGGACAGAAGACGTACCTGTGTTTCTGTTAATGGACAATATTCAAAATGGTTTCCAGTTAGACGTGGAGTGCGCAGGGAACCTAGCACTCCTTATCTATATCTGATCGGCGCAGAGTCCCTGTCGCTTCTTATTAGACAAAATATTGATAAAAAAGGTGGTCAATGGTGAGGGGTCAAGAGGATCTCCGTCCGCAATTTCGCAGATGATACCAATATAATGTCCTGGATGGTACAGAAAGACGTTCAATGAAACCATAAGTGTAATAGAGACTTTTGGCCAAATGTCTGTTTAAAAGAATTAATCATGAAAAAACAAATGTCTTGTGGTTTTGGAAGTAGAAGCATTCAAACAAGAGATATATGCTGATGAAATCTATCGCTGGAAACCTGGAATTTTTAGAATATTTGGGTATACAGTTTTGTGTGGACCATCAGAAGAATAACGGATATAAATTTTGAAGGCAAAAGAATGACATTAAAAAGGTACGGTAGATGGAGTAAGAGAGACCTTTCTCCCATAGTAAGTAACAGTATTGAAAACATTGGTTTGTTCTAAAAACTAACAAATCATTTTGAATAAATCTACCCAATCCTCCTGTAAATCTGTTAAAGAACTACAGACAGCTTATTCACCTACATATGGAGGCATTAAACCAGCCAAGATAAAAAGGAGTATAATGTGCAAACCTATGATGATGGTGGATTACAGAATGGTAGATTTACATGCCTTAAATTACTTCATTAAAAAGTATCCTGGCTTAAAGGCTAACTTATGAATAAGTCTGCAAAACCTTTTGTGAATGCCTAATTTCCTATATTTGTAAATTTGTGTCAAAACTGGGAGAGAATATTACATGTTTGTTTGTTAAGGGGTGGAAAAAAGTTGTTTTGACAGAGAACGTGCTTGAAAACACTTCAAACATCTGTAGCAATGAAATGCCCCCCACTGAAGCCTGCAGAATTTTTGGCTGAGTGCATACATCACAACAAACATATACTAAGAGTCAGGCATGTAGTATTCATTAAAGAATGGGTTGAGAAAATAATTTATTTATTTTCACCAATTGTATGAATTTAAATGATTAAAAAATTCCTTACCTTTAGAGAATTTTAAGGAACTTTATCCCAATATCAGCCGAACGAACTTTTCTCTCTATAATGGCATTATCATAATGCGATCTTGTAATACCAGCAGAAATGTAGAATTGAGATTGGGGGGGGGGGGGGGGGGGGAGCAGAGTGTATGTAGAAGATGAAAAAACTTGGAAAATAATTCAAGAGGAGGCTGGAGTGTCCAGGCAATGCCTTACAAGATCAGAGGTTCATCCAACCTGCAGCTTAAAATGGACGAAATCTAGTAATACTCTAAATTGGTTTGAAATTTTCAAACAGTGTCATAAGTGTCCATGATATTAAACTATATGGATCCAGGTGAAATACTACATTCGCCTTTTAAATACAAGGAAATATCTGTATGACTGTACAATTGATATGAGGACCCTGTAATGTAACCTCTGTCAAACTGAAATCTCCAACACGATACAACCCTATTATGTGGCTGTAGTGTATGTCCAAAAAATTATGATCGATCTTAACCGTATGTTGCCCAATGACTGTCATCATAGGTGTCGTCTGACATTTCAGAAACATTGATTGGTATTTGGCTGTAAAGAAGGAGTCAAAAACAGACATTGGCCTTAAATATATCCAAATGCAGGCAAAAATTTTTACCTTATAAAGTTTACAAATAAAAATTCAGTGCCCAGTCTACAAGGCTTTCTTGTGTATAGAAACAGAGATATACAGATCTCGTAGGTACAAGCACTTATTGGAAGTCACATTGCCTCTCTTTAGATAAACAGTGGCATTATATCCAAACATTAGTTTCATAAAACTTTTCTTCTTGTACTTGAGAGTACCGCCTCTGTAGATACCTAACGGGGCGGATTGTAGCATTAGCTGTTGGACTTTATCCCAAATGAAAAGATAATGCCTGAAAACAGAAATAAGCAAAACTCCAAATGCAATTTAGATTATTAGCACCATCCATAAAAACAATATATTAAGTATGTCGAAGTTCATTTGAAATATCTTTCATGTGCCCAACCTAATTTAACAACTGAAATGGTAGTACACCTTTGTGTAGGTGTGAGCGCGTGGTGTGTCTTTTAGTTAGTGTCTTTTTGGTGCTATTGTGACTGAGTACATTATTTAGTATTAATGAACTTTTAAATACTTAATCTAAAATTATCTATTTGTGTGTGTGTAATGAATCAAAATTATATACGTGTGTGTGTGTGTATATATGTTTTGTCATGTGTGTGCGTAAATAAGGGTGAGTCTGTAAGGGAGTTATATATGTGAAAAATAAATGTATATATATATATATGTATATGTGTATGTAGGTATAAGTATCACGTGTGAAGGTATACTGTAGTGTGAATGTATGATGGTGTTATGTGTATGTATAAAAATATGTATATTTGTGTGTATGTATGAATATCTAAATGTGTCCAGTGTGTATATTAAGTGTGTAATGTATGAATATACGATGTATATAAATCAACATATATAGAATATGTTAGTGTTTTATGTGTATGTTTCATATACATGATTTGTTTCTTTAGTTTGTAGTTTTTTTTTTTTTCCTTGTTTCTGCTTGTCCTTTATGTCCAATATAATAGTATGTATTAAAATAATATTAAAAAAACCCTACATAGATTGAACATATGAAACATACATGTATACAATACGGAAACTGTATTTTCTTTCATTCACATCACAGATCACTTGAGTGTGAGGTATGAAATTCTTTATTCAGTCTTAGACAAATAAGCAGTTCATAACATAATAACGGCACAAATTATTCGATACAAATTTGAATTATTATGTACATCATAAGCCAATTGTTTAAAACAAATGTATGTTGTAGACAGTGACTGAATGTGTGAGGAATTTTTGATTGTTTCATATGATTTATCATGTGTTCATATACATGTTCATGAGATCTTGCTGAAGGGATTAAAAAGATTTATTAAAAAAAAAAAAAAAAAAAAACAAAAAACAGTATTTCTTTTAAATATAAGTACCCCCAAATATTTTCAGGATCCCATCACTTACCTTTATAAACTTAAGAATTGGTGGGATGGATGGATGTTCACCATAAAAATTTCAGGATTGGTGGGATGGATGGGGTGTTCACCATAAAAATTTCAGGATTGGTGGGATGGATGAGGTGTTCACCATAAAAATTTCAGGATTGGTGGGATGGATGTTCACCATGAAAATTTCAGGAATTGGTGGGATGGATGAGATGTTCACCATAAAAATTTCAGGATTGGTGGGATGGATGGGGTGTTCACCATGAAAATTTCAGGATTGGTGGGATGGATGGGATGTTCACCATGAAAATTTCAGGATTGATGGGATGGATGGGATGTTCACCATGAAAATTTCAGGATTGGTGGGATGGATGGGGTGTTCACCATGAAAATTTCAGGATTGGTGGGATGGATGGGGTGTTCACCATGAAAATTTCAGGATTGGTGGGATGGATGGGGTGTTCACCATGAAAATTTCTGTGGGATGACTCCAATTCATTTTCAGGATTGAGGACCCACCATGAAAATTTCAGGATTGGTGGGATGGATGGGATGTTCACCATGAAAATTTCTGTGGGATGACTCCAATTCATTTTCAGGATTGAGGACCCACCATGAAAATTTCTGGATTGGTGGGATGGATGGGATGTTCACCATGAAAATTTCTGTGGGATGACTCCAATTCATTTTCAGGATTGAGGACCCACCATGAAAATTTCAGGATTGGTGGGATGGATAGGATGTTCACCATGAAAATTTCTGTGGGATGACTCCAATTCATTTTCAGGATTGAGGACCCTTCCCCACTTGCACCTTTTTTTTCTTTTGAATTGATACTATTGGTCAAGCTTTTGCAGTTTTTTGTTGTTGTTTTTGTTGTTGAACAATAAAGTAATTGTGAATTGTGTTGCCACGTCTAAGCATTTGTAGAACTTGTTATCAGGTTTGTACCGAATCCAGTTGATGCCTGGCATATGAAGTGATACAAAGATGGGGAGTTTTGTTTATTGAAAAGACATGATGTGTTTTCCAGTGTGTGTGTTTGTGTGTGTGTGTGTGTGTGTGTGTCTGTGTGTGTGTGTGTGTCTGTGTGTGTGTGTGATAGAGAAGGAGAGGTCTGTAAGAAAATTGTATATCCTGAGAATTCAATCCTGGAAATATTTTTTCGTCATTTTGTGGCTTTGCTGTGGTAACCTTTCATTTCTCACATTTGAATCCTGTTTATGTTTTCACTTCATTTTGTGGCTTTGCTCTCTTGAGTAGAATCGCTGATTTCTCAAGAAGAGCTGCTTGATCGTGTGTTCTCTATTTCAGAGCGATGTTGTCTTCTGATTTCAGAGCGACAAAGAAAAATGGAAAATCCAGAGGTGCATTGTGGGTGACTGTAAACGCACCGCCCGCCTGGGCTCGGTGTATTGCAGCAATGGATGCATCATACACCACGCTCGTCTCTCCCTTCGCCAGTTACGCCTTGACAAAGAGAAGACCAGCGGGCAGAAGGTGAGCGTGGTGATGGCGCTGTGCTCTGAGGGTTGTGCAGGTCTGAGTGCCCAGTGAACAGCGTCGAATCATGAGTGCCCTCATACTTAGCCATGATGTGAACGAAACATAATGCCTTCGTGATGCCTTTTTACAAAAAAAAACTTTTAACACTCATCAGATCTTTCTGATATGCACCAACTTATTTGCTTGAAAAAAAAAAAAAAGAGTTGAAATTTCGAAATGTTGGAATGTCACTTCTTTACTGCGGTCAGGTGGGTTACACTGTTTTTTTTGGTTTTTTTTTAGTTAACAGTGGTTAGTCTAGTCATCAGACACAAGACAAGAGTTAGTCACAGCATTGTGAATAATGTCTGCCCAAGCAAGTAGCAAGGTTGTGACTGTTGCATCCCAGAAAAAAAAAAAATTGTTTTGAAAAACAAACGAAAATGTTCAACATTTGTTTTTATTTCAGTTTTTGATATTGCTGATCCAGCTAATAAGTGAGGTTTGATTAAAACAAAAAATTGTTTTAATGGAAAATTTTATATCCAGTTTTTTGGGGCAAAAAAATATGTTACTGGAGGGAAAACAAAAGAAACACTAACTGAAAACTGTAAAGTGAGACGACTGCAGGCGGGAATCTAAACAAATCCTAAATAAATGTTGGCGAACCGCCCAGAGAACGTGGACACTGAACTCTGAAGCGATCAAAGCTAAGCGAATTTTCGTTGTTTTATTCGTTTGTGTCTGACCTGAAGAAGACCTAAGAGGTCGAACGCGTCATGTTTTGTCTTGTGACTCGTTTGTCCACGTTCTCTGGGCGGTTCGCTAACATTTATCTGAGATTTGGAAAGTGTAACGCTGTGTTTTCAGGTGGCAGACATGCGACCAAGCGAGAAGAACCACGTGGTGGTGACTGAGCGTCGCAGTGGGAAAGTGCTGAGTGGGCCCGGTGCTCCCACTGAGGCCCAGCTAGAGCTGTGGCTGCAGACACATCCGTCCTTCGAGGTGGTGCAGTCTGTGTCCAACCCATCCACCTTCTACGGCAGTACGTCTCTCCCTTTCATGTTCTCGAGTTTTCTGGTCGGATTTAGTCCTAGACCTGTTTACCCATATGATTTCGCCGTATTTTGTTCTCATATTTGGTGAAAATGTGACGAAAATGACGAACCTGAAAAGATGTGACGAAAAAAAGATCTCGAGAAAGAAGTTTTTGAGCTGTAGTTGCACTTGCAGTGTGTAACCATTGTGTTTGAGCGTGACAATCAAAGGGTGACAACACGTGCAACATCATGCGTGTGAACTTGCATTTGGATGACGTTGGAACAACAGCAGGGACCCTTTGCTTTTACAAGAATTCCCCAAACTGGGAGATGTGTACACACATTTTCAGGACAATACAATCATTTTCATTGAGAAATACACTAGTAGCAGCTTTAGGCTAAACAGGTCTGTAGTCGGTTATTTTTTCACGGTGGTAAGGTGGTAAGTTTTTCCCGCTTGCATTGTTCAGTTGGGTTTTCAGGGGAGGTCAGTCCAGTGTGGCTCTGGTGCATGTGGGTCTGTTTGTTGTGGGTGGTCCATGTTGTTTGTAACCGTGGAGGTGTCAGTGAATTTTGCCAAGTGTCCGTGCAGTTAGTGTGTAAATGTTTGTAGCTGAGCTGTGTGTGTGTGTGTGTGTGCCGGCCGTGGTGCATGGGAGGGTGGGTTGGGGAATGGATATGTGTGTGTGTATGTGTGCCGCTGTGTATGTGCCCACCGTGGTGCATGGGGGGGTGGGTTGGGGAATGGGTGTGTGTGTGTGTGTGTGTGTGTGTGTGTGTGTGCATTTATGTGCATGCTTAGAGCCACAAATGCACTTATGGTCTTCTGTGATACCAAGTCCTGCTTCTGTTTACTGGTTGGGCGAGTTCATGTGGGCTACCTTGCTCACTTTGTTCATTAACTTATCTCCCTCTCAGACTCTTCAGTCTTCTGGCAGTGTCAGTCTGTCGTGTTTATCAAGATGTTTCATTAAACTTATCTCCCTCTCAGACTCTTCAGTCTTTTGGCAGTGTCAGTCTGTCGTGTTTATCAAGATGTTTCATTAACTTATCTCCTCTCAGACTCTTCAGTCTTTTGGCAGTGTCAGTCTGTCGTGTTTATCAAGATGTTTCATTAACTTATCTCCCTCTCAGACTCTTCAGTCTTTTGGCAGTGTCAGTCTGTCGTGTTTATCAAGATGTTTCATTAACTTATCTCCCTCTCAGACTCTTCAGTCTTTTGGCAGTGTCAGTCTGTCGTGTTTATCAAGATGTTTCATTAACTTATCTCCCTCTCAGACTCTTCAGTCTTTTGGCAGTGTCAGTCTGTCGTGTTTATCAAGATGTTTCATTAAATTATCTCCCTCTCAGACTCTTCAGTCTTCTGGCAGTGTCAGTCTGTCGTGTTTATCCAGTCCACTTTCCACTTTGATGGGGGGGATAGGGAAAGGGGGGGGGGGGGGGGGGGGATCTCTCACATTCTCAGTAAATCTCTGTCTCGCATTCTTCAGTTTTGTGGAGGGTCAGTCCATTGCATCAAACCCATCCATTTTTGAATTGCAGTAAGTCCTCACATAACTTTAGTTTTCTTGTAAGGTCAATACATTTTGTCAAACCCATCCATTTTTTGAATTGCAGTAAGTCCTCACATAACTTTGGTTTTCTTGTAAGGTCAATACATTTTGTCAAACCCATCCATTTTTTAAATTGCAGTAAGCCCTCACATAACTTTAGTTTTCTTGTAAGGTCAATACATTTGTCAACCCATCCATTTTTTAAATTGCAGTAATTTCCTCACATAACTTTGGTTTTCTTGTAAGGTCAATACATTTTGTAAAACCCCATCCATTTTTTGAATTGCAGTAAGCCCTCACATAACTTTGGTTTCTTGTAAGGTCAATACATTTTCAGACCTGCCTCCCTTCCGTAATCATCCGTAATTTTAAGGGAAAATTTAAACCCCCCCCTTTTACGGAGTACGATTTTCCGTGCGAAATTACGGAAAAGAAAATTGAAAAACTACGAAAATTTTCAGACTCAAAAAATTGTTGACTGCTAACCTTTCCGAGACCGCAGATAACTTCCCTTGACTCAAGCCGAAACCACAGATATTCGGAACTTGCGATTGGTCAATGTGGTGCTGTGGGCCAACACGACACGCCATCACATCTGTGGCGCCATTCGAAGCTTTTTGTTCAGCCATTGTAAGACAAATTTTCAAAACCCATTTTTTGCCGGGGATTGTGAAAATGGGAGAAATCTTTTAAACGTTTGCATGAAACCCATGACGAGGGTTCGAAAACCACTGTGCCACAACGGAAGAAGGAAGAAGCAAGTGTCGAAGTAATACACCGAATTGCCTTGTCATGGACCTGGATTTTTATACTCAATTCTGCTCGGTGTCAATTCAGACTTCCCATCGGACATGGGGGAGCAAATGACTGAAGCGCCATATTCGGGAAAATGCAACAAAAGAGACAGCCCCCGCGAGTGCCTCCAGTCAGAAGATCACATCGTTGGTTTAACGAAATACCAGCGGAGCAGCCGCAGACCCACCCCACCCGGGAAAATCACCAACCCCAGAAAGACTGTTGTGTGAGCTGATCTGCGACAACAACTTGTCCCTGAGCTGTGCTGACAAGATAGTGGCGAAAAGAAAAAGGGCCTTTTCATTTTCGCCACTAACTGTCAGCACAGCTCAGGGGCACACACACACACAACATATTTTTTTTTTTTTTTTTTTGGGGGGGGGGGGGGGGGGGGGGGGGGGGGGGGGGTTTTTACATTAGGTTCTTCATCAGTGGTTTTCATCTGTGGTGACTGCTGTGTAAGTTACAAACTGTCAAGTATATCACCTTTGAATTGACCTGAAACTCCTGTCCTGAGTCCGTCATCTGCCATCATCCCAAGGTATTTTAATTCTGCTTTGTTGTTTTTGTTCCTTTTTTACTGTTTATATTTTTTTAAAATGTTAAAAATGTAGTTGGAGTTTTGTACACATTATTTGTTCAATGTTAAAAATGTAGTTGGAGTTTTGTACACATTATTTGTTCAAAAACGCCGTGTATTACGCGTCCGTGGAATTACTGAAGGAAATGCAAAATTACTGAAAATCTCTGTGGTTATTACTGATGAGCACAACATGAGGTAGGCAGGTCTGCATTTTGTCAAACCCATCCATTTTTTGAATTGCAGTAAGTCCTCACATAACTTTGGTTTTCTTGTAAGGTCAATACATTTTGTCAAACCCATCCATTTTTTGAATTGCAGTAAGTCCTCACATAACTTTGGTTTTCTTGTAAGGTCAATACATTTTGTCAAACCCATCCATTTTTTTGAATTGCAGTAAGTCCTCACATAACTTTAGTTTTCTTGTAAGGTCAATACATTTTGTCAAACCCATCCATTTTTTGAATTGCAGTAAGTCCTCACATAACTTTGGTTTTCTTGTAAGGTCAATACATTTTGTCAAACCCATCCATTTTTTGAATTGCAGTAAGTCCTCACATAACTTTGGTTTTCTTGTAAGGTCAATACATTTTGTCAAACCCATCCATTTTTTGAATTGCAGTAAGTCCTCACATAACTTTGGTTTTCTTGTAAGGTCAATACATTTTGTCAAACCCATCCATTTTTTGAATTGCAGTAAGTCCTCACATAACTTTAGTTTTCTTGTAAGGTCAATACATTTTGTCAAACCCATCCATTTTTTGAATTGCAGTAAGTCCTCACATAACTTTGGTTTTCTTGTAAGGTCAATGCATTTTGTCAAACCCATCCATTTTTTGAATTGCAGTAAGTCCTCACATAACTTTGGTTTTCTTGTAAGGTCAATACATTTTGTCAAACCCATCCATTTTTTTGATTTGCAGTAAGTCCTCACATAACTTTGGTTTTCTTGTAAGGTCAATACATTTTGTCAAACCCATCCATTTTTTGAATTGCAGTAAGTCCTCACATAACTTTAGTTTTCTTGTAAGGTCAATACATTTTGTCAAACCCATCCATTTTTTGAATTGCAGTAAGTCCTCACATAACTTTAGTTTTCTTGTAAGGTCAATACATTTTGTCAAACCCATCCATTTTTTTGAATTGCAGTAAGTCCTCACACAACTTTAGTTTTTTTGTAAGGTCAATACATTTTGTCAAACCCATCCATTTTTTTGTGGCAGTAAATTCCTATAGTTTCCTGTCCAGGCACTTACCCTGCCTTTTTCTTTGCCTTTTTCTTTGCTTTTTTGTATATCTCAGAAAATGCAACAACAACGAAAAGATATTTTTCACCAAAATATCTTTTGAATGATTTATTAAGAAAAAAAAAAAGGCAAGCATTCATTTTGCCTATTATAAATCATCTACGTCTAGTTGATATAGAATCTAGGGAATCCATGCTAACAAGGGTAGAGCCTCTTAACAGCACTGTTATTCCTTGCTCGTCATTTTTCTTCCCTGCTTATTCACATGCAGGTAGTGAGTGTCACAAGTTTTTGCACTGTCTTTCAGAAAAAAAGGGAAATCGCCGAAGCAGCAGCCAGGGTCTGTGAAGAAGGGGGAAACAAGTCAGACACCACCGCCCCTGGAAAAAGAGCGCTGAGAAGCCGGAAGCAGGGGTGGGGGGCCGGGAAGAAGGAGGAGAAGAAGGAGGAGGAAGAACGCCGGAGCAACCCCTGGCGGCGGTGAGGAGGACCAGACCCTGTGCGTCTCAATGTCAGCAAGTCTCTCCGGATGCTCTGGCTCTCAGGTCCCTTTGGCTTGATTTTGGGTGAAGGGTGAATGATTAACTTTGTGTGTGTGTGGTGCGTGCGTGCATGTGTGTGTGTGCGTGCGTGCGAGTGCGCATGAATAATTAAATCATATTGTACAGCAGTTTACTCATTTTAAAATTTTCTGTTTCCGCCCTATTCCGCTTGCCAAAATTCCAAAGTTTCTTTAGACTTAAATTTACTTCAAACTGAAAACTGTGCAGGAAGTGATAGAAAAACATTTTCAGATGATTTTTATGTACCTAAACATGTGGTACATGTGTAAACTTAATTTAGAGGCAGTTTGCTTTGTCAAGATTAAAGTGCATGTGTTTCTGTTTTTTTTTTAAAACTAATTGTGATCATATAAAACATAACTCATTCATAAAGTTGTTTTAAAGGACCATTTTTTTTTGTTCATTTTGTGTTGCATAATGATTAAAAAAAAAAGTGATTGATGGGGGAAAAACGACAAAACCCATTTTCTGACACACAGAACAGAAATTTGGGGTTTTTAACATTATACCTACGTTTTATGAATTAAGGTAGATATAAAATTTTTCAGTTTGAGCTGCAGCTGCAGCAGTCTTTGAAGTACAGAGCTTAGGTGTAGGGCAAAGACGCTTTGGGTTGGGAAATTCAAATTTGGGTCTGCATTGAAACAGATCAAATCGGTGAAATCATGTTCACTCTCCCTTCACTGTATCTCCAACACTGATTTGGAGTCTAACTGAGGATTTCTTTAAAAATTTTGGTTTATATTTTTTATGATTTTTTAAAATATTTTGTTCAATTAAAACAAATGGTGTTGCAGGTCCAAAGAAGCCGATGACATCGTGTTGTCCCAGCAATGAGGTTAAACGGGTAGCGCTCCCGAATCGAAGAGGAGCTTTTTAAAATGTTTAACAGCACTGGGCACAAGTCCTGGGCCCAAATTCCGATCTCGCGTTTCAACATCAAGGACCAAAAACAAGGTGGGTCTCTTTTAGAGCGCAGCACACAGTGGGTTTTTTTATGGATGATGATTGTTGTCTTTCAGAGTGCAGCACCCCAGTGGTTGTTTATGGGGTGATGATTGTTGTCTTTCAGAGCGCAGCACACAGTGGTTGTTTATGGATGATGATTGTTGTCTTCAGAGTGCAGCACACAGGGGTTGTTTATGGATGATGATTGTTGTCTTTCAGAGTGCAGCAACAGTGGTTGTTTATGGATGATGAATGTTGTCTTTCAGAGTGCAGCAAAACAGTGGTTGTTTATGGATGATGATTGTTGTCTTTCAGATGCAGCACACAGTGTTGTTTAAGGATGATGATTGTTGTCTTTCAGAGTGCAGCACACAGTTGGGTTTTATTGATGAGATTGTTGTCTTCAGAGTGAACAGGATGAAAACACCTCCGCCGTTTCCCCGCCGTCTCCGCCGTTAATTTTTCGCAATCTTCCGCCGAAAGAAAAAGTCTCCGCCGAAAAAATTTTTCGAAGAATGAAGCCAGAAACGATCTCAACTTTTCTGCACAGCGAATTTCTTCTCTGTCGGTAATGTTCTCAAACGGCGTAGTTTTTCATTCTGTTTCCTTCCAGTATCATTTCTCATCATGGCGTCGTTCACAGTAAAGTTTGCCGCCAGTGTGACAGACCAAAAAGAAAAAAAAACGAAAGAAGTATGTGAACCACTAGAAGACCGAGTGGGAGCAGAAGGACGTGGTGACCGCAGAGTCCGATGTAATAAAAAACATGACATAGACGGCGAATTTGAAGTGTTTTTGCGAGCCTTGCCAAAAACGTGTCTACTTTTGGGAGTCGTGGCTTTGTGGCAATCAAGATCACTCGAGCGTCCCAGTCACCAACAGAAAAGTGTGTTTCCCACACCATTACAGCATGTTTTCAGATCATTGGGGATGCAACAATCTACGTTTAATTTCCAAAGATAGTTTTGAAATCCTACCTAAGACTTCCACTCGTAAGTCTTTAAAGCAAGGAAAAACGTCAAGTGACAAAAAGAATATAAAAGAACAAATGACATCAAAATAAACTGATGTCACAACAGTATTGGGGTAACACTTTCCCCCTGGTATAATGCAAACGTTTTCTACATTGTTAGGTGTCTGCTAACAGCACCCCTATGAAATCCTTTTCCAACACCCACTCCCCCCACTACCTATATACTTCCTCTACTCCTCCTTCTCCCCCAACCCCCACCCTCACCCCACAACACACATACCCCACACACTTCGCCCCCTCCCCCCCACCCCCGTCCCCACCTCACACACATACACACCCCCACCACACACACACACACACACCCACCACACCACACAACACACACACACACACTTGTCAAGAGGGGGGGGGGGATATATTAGTTTTAAGAGGAAGTTGGGGGGGGGGGGGGGGGGGTGTACGTTGTGATATCAGTTTTTTTGATGTCATTGTTCTTTTTTGTGTTTAGTTTTCCTGACAAAGGGCAAGGCCCAAAAGCTTCAGTTTTTTTTTAAAGACTTCAAAGTAATCAATTTTTCATATTGTGTTTATTGAAGTCCACAGTCGTTTTCATACATAAGATTTACTTATTTGATTTCCACCTGATTTTCTTTTCACGGCCTTATTCTTTAGTCCTGAAAGCACTTTTTTTTTTTTGTTTT
>CM031622.1:7471689-7479189 GCA_018398815.1 Conus ventricosus
CGCATGACAGGCACCAGATTTCTGTTACCACTGATGATGATCATTTAAATAACAACTATAATATAAAAAAAAAACAGAGCATTTTTCTTTCTTACACTGGAACATTAATAGACTGATTTCTAAATTGACAAATAACGATTTTCATTTTGTTTGTCAACTCGTTTGATTTTATTTGTCTTGTTGAGACGTTTGTCGAAGAATGAATTTCTTCTGTTTTTTCTGACTATAGAAGTATTTGTGTTCCAGCGGTGTAGTTTACCTAACGGGGAAGGCATTCAGGAGGTCTTGTATATTGATGACAAATGAATTGGAACCTTATGTCAAACAAGTAGACATTAAGTCTCACAACTTTGTTGCATTTGTTATAAACAAATCGCCACTCAACACTGACAAAAATGTGTTGTATGAATGTTGTTATATTCATCAGAGGGTTCTCCGTATTATGCGCATTTTGATTGTGAAAATTGCATTTTGCTATTAGAATAATTCCTAGTTGATTGCTTGTTAATCTATGGTGATGTTTATTTCTTAGTATGTGGTGATCTGAACAGCAGGACTATGGTGATGTTTATTTCTTAGTATGTGGTGATCTTAACAGCAGGACTATGGTGATGTTTATTTCTTAGTATGTGGTGATCTGAACAGCAGGACTATGGTGATGTTTATTTCTTAGTATGTGGTGATCTGAACAGCAGGACTATGGTGATGTTTATTTCTTAGTATGTGGTGATCTGAACAGCAGGACTATGGTGATGTTTATTTCTTAGTATGTGGTGACTGAACAGCAGGACTATGGTGATGTTTATTTCTTAGTATGTGGTGATCTGAACAGCAGGACTATGGTGATGTTTATTTCTTAGTATGTGGGGATCTGAACAGCAGGACTATGGTGATGTTTATTTCTTAGTATTGGTGATCTGAACAGCAGGACTATGGTGATGTTTATTTCTTAGTATGTGGTGATCTGAACAGCAGGACTATGGGGGATGTTTATTTCTTAGTATGTGGTGATCTGAACAGCAGGACTATGGTGATGTTTATTTCTTAGTATGTGGTGATCTGAACAGCAGACTTCAAGCGTGTCTCATCGCTGCGAGAAATATGATAGCAATAGGATATAGATTTTCAATATAGCATTCATTGGGCCCCAGGTAGAGGTCTCGTGCGGGAAAACTAAGCATAGGATATTAGATTTCAAATGATCTCTATGGCTGTCGAGAAATATGATAGCAATAGGATATTAGATTTTCAATATAGCAGTCATTCGGTAACCGCAGGTAGATGTCTCGCTGCGAGAAATATGATAGCAATAGGATATTAGATTTTCAATATAGCAGTCATTCGTTAACCGCAGTAGATGGTCTCCGCTGCGAGAAATATGATAGCAATAGGATATTAGATTTTCAATATAGCAGTCTTCGGTAACCGCAGGTAGATGGTCTCGCTGCGAGAAATATGATAGCAATAGGATATTAGATTTTCAATATAGCAGTCATTTCGTTAACCGCAGGTAGATGGTCTCGCTGCGAGAAATATGATAGCAACAGGATATTAGATTTTCAATATAGCAGTCATTCGTTAACCGCAGGCAGATGATCGCAAGACGGCCTGTCATTCAATAATTATGTAAACTGTTAATGAATGTGTGCACTACAATGGATTAGGTGTTCTTAATGGGATGTGTCATGGTGATCGCCAAGGTCACTACACATTCGTATCGGACAGTGGATGCAGTGTGATTGGTTATTTTACGATGTCTTGTGATCTGTTTTCGTGATATGTGAATGTTGTAAGTTACACGTATGCGAGCGAATTGATTCTGACCATATGCCTGTGGTTTTTCATGTAAATTCTTCGGATTACATGAAAGCAATGCGGCAAATGTTAATGACATGGGTGTAGAGAAGTGTAATTGGAATGAAGAGGTTGCGGATGTTTATTATAATATGTTTACATTAGAATTTGAGAGAAAATGATTCATGCCATTAGTCTGATTGAAACTGACATTAACGCTGCCTTAGAAGCTTTTAATGAATGTATCAAGGAAGCTGCACGCTGTATGAAGGTATATAATGTACAACGATAAACAATATAAAGATCAAGACTGGTTTGATGTTGAATGCAAAGCCCATAAAAAGAAAGTTCGCGGATTACTAAACAAACTCAAACGCACACTAAAGGATGTGATCGCGACTCTCATCATCGTGGGAGGCGTGAATACAAGCATCTACTAAAGAGGAAGGAAAAGGAAATTAATGATAGATTGTTAAATAAACTATTAGCATCTATGAAAAGTCAAAAACTGTTCTGAGACACTGTGCATAAGATTTCCGAAAAAAGAAAACAACATGTATATACAATTAGTATTGATAGCTGGTAAGACCACTTCAAAACACTCTTGATAAAGGATGTTAATAACGATGATGCATTTCAATGTGATGATAATGATACAGAGGGTGCAAGTCATTTGAACCGTCCAATTTCAATAGATGAAATGCTGTTTGCCGTGAGGAAAATGAAAAGTCGCAAGGCTGCTGGACCAGATGGCATTATTGGTGAGTTTTTAAAAATTGGTGGTAAATCAGAAACAGTCCTGAATTTTCTTGTCAGATTGTTCAATTCTCTTTTTGACAATGGGACCTACCCTGAACAGTGGACTGAATCAATAGTTCTTCCCCTCTATAAAAAGGGTAACGTGAATAATCCTGGTAACTATCGAGGTATTTCTCTCTATGATGTAACAAGTAAGATTTACAGCACTATTATTAATCATAGACTGCAGGAATGGGTGGAAGGAAACAAATCTCACAGGAAAATACCAGGCTGCTTTTAAACGTAATTATTCTACAGTCGATCACACGTTTACTTTAATGGCCTTTGTTCAAAAGCAGTTTTCTTTAGATGGTAAGCTATATGTTGCTTTCATTGATTTTGAGAAAGCCTTCGATTCTATTAACATAAGTTTTTTTTATGGCCTATTCCATTAAAAATGGGGTCCAAGGAAAACTGTTTAGATGCATAATGAGTATGTATAATAGTGTGAAGGCCAAGGTCAGATGTGGGGAAAAATTGACTGATTATATCCCATGTACTAGTGGGGTTAAACAAGGAGATGTGTGCAGCCCAATTCTATTTTCTCTGTTCATCAATGAATTAACTTCTGAATTCGTTAATAATGGGAAGCATGGTACACAGTTTACCTCAGAAATTTAGCAGTTAATCATTCTACCTTTGGCAGATGATGCAGTTCTGTTGTCTGAGACTGTCATTGGCCTTCAAACGCAATTAAATAGTTTATATCGATCTGACACTTCGCGTCAGTTACGGGTAAATATGTTGAAAAGTAATATCATTGTATTCAGAAAGGGTGGATATTTAGGTGTGCGAAAACAGTGGTCTTACAATGAAAGCCGGATGCCAATCGTTAACGTCTATAAATATTTTGAAATATATTTTTCAACTCGGCTAAGTTTTTCTGCCGCTTGTAAAGATCTTGCAAGCAGAGCCAAACATGCTTTGTTAAGCAGTATGCAGAGGTTATCTAGGTTAGGAAATAAGTCTTTTCATGTATTTATCAAACTATTTGATTCTCAGGCCCAGCCTATTGTACAGTATGGTGCTGAAATATGGGCTTGGAAAATGCCGCGCATCACTGTGAAAAAGTTCATTTATTTGCCCTGAAAAAAGTTCTTGGTGTGTCTTCACGGACACCAAACTATTTAATCTATGGCGAAACAAATAGGTATCCGATGTACTTCAATTCTGCGATGAAGTGTGTAGGCTACTGGTTAAAGTTACGTGAGATGGAACATACAAGATTGCCTAAGAAAGCCTTTAAGATGTTATTTGAGTTAGATAGTAGGGTAAGGTGAACTGGGTGACAAGAGTTAAAGTTAGATTATATGAATTAGGTCTGGGATATGCGTGGGTTAACCAGTGTGTTGGAAACAAGACTGCTTTTCTGAAAATGTTGCGTACTAGGCTTATCGATTGTAGATGGCAAGATTGGGACACTCATATTCAACATAGTAGTAGATTTGATTTATACAGACGCTTTAAACCCATTACATCGTATTCCAACCTACGTATCTATGAAAATGGACAGTCATTTGAATTACATAACGACAAGATTTAGATTTGGGTTGTCTGATATTGATATTCATTGACATCGTTATTATAGAGAGTGTACAGAGATTGAGCGTGTTTGTCCATTGTGTAAAGAGGCTCGTGAAAGCGAAGTTCATTTTGTGTTTTGTTGTCCTGCCCTAGGTACACTCAGAACCCAATTTATCCATTCAAAATATCAGAAACCTCCATCTGCATTTATACTTATTTTGCTTGTCACTTCTGATAACGAAGATGTTGTGATTCAATTTGCCATCTATCTGTATAAGGCATTCCAAATCCGTTCAGTTAGCTCTAACTGATTAATATCGTTCTCCTTTTCTTTGTGTGAATGCACAATTTCACGTTATCATGACTAATATTGTTCTTCTTCTGTTTGTATAGGATGAACGATTTCTTGCATTGTATGTGTATACCAACCCCTTCATGAGCGGCTATGGCCTTTTTTGAATAAATTATCCGTATCCGTATCTCTCTCTCCATTGTGTATATCTGTGTTTAAATTTTCTGATCTGAATATGGCTGAAAAAAATGTCTTCTGCAGAGCAACTGTTGTTTTTGACTTAAACGTGATTCGCTCTTATTTTCATTTTACTTTGATTTTATATGTCAGTGTGGTAATGTGTTCAAATAGTGGTATGACCCATACTACACCCCGGTCTCAATATGAGTATCAAAATAACTAATGCATCCATGAATTGTCAGGGTCTGGCCTACCGACAAAAGGGAAGAGACGTGTTAATTATTAAGAGGGCAGTCATACGCAATATATTTGTTGCAGGATACTCGTTTCAAACCAACAACAGAAAATCATTTCGTGCAGAATGGTGTTAAAAATGCTTGTTTTGCGTCCTACAATTTACAATCATGGGCGCAGCTGTTTTCTCAATAACAATATTGACTTTCAGTTACGAAAGGTTTACAAAGACACTGCAGGGGTTATATTTGTGCATCCGTTAAAATAATGGATGAAGAATGTCTCATTGCTAGTATTTATGGACCCAACCGTAATGAGTCTGAGATTTATGTAGAGTTGGAAGAACAGATTTGGAAAGTTGGAGGTGAAAATGCCATTATCAGAGGTGATTGGAATTTGGTCCGTGATTATTCTTCAGACTGCTACATTTATAGACATAACAATCAGTCTGAAGCACAGGAGCAAGTAGAAAACATGACGGACAACGTAGATTTAACCGACATCTGGCCGGTGTGAATTAAATCCTGGATTACATAGGTATACTTGGAGAAGAAATAACCCATGTCAGCAAAGTCGTTTAGATTTCTTTCTTATTGCCGACTGGTCGAGTAATCACATTACAGATGCAGGTATTCTACCAGGATTCGACCTGACCACTCCTTTATTTTAGTAACCTCAGAAGAGGGTAGAAAGACAAAGAGAAATCTATTATGGAAATTCAATCGTTCATTATTAAAAGACATTAGCAACGTGAAAAATAAAAATAACAAGATATTTCAGCCATTGAGGAATATGCAGCTTTACCATCTTGTCGCTGTGGCTTGACGCTAACTCCTTAATCAGAAGTCCAGTTTATTTTTTCTGATCAACCTTTTCTTCAGATACATTGCTAATGAAAATTAGAGTCAAAACTATACCATACGCAACCATGAAGACACGGAAGGACAGAAAAACAGACACTCCTTGAAAGTAATATTTTGTTTATTCGAGAAGAAAACGGTGCAGTTTGAACAAGAAAGACTTGAACTTGAAAGCTGTAGACAAGATTACACTTCGGAAAAGAAGATGAGGGGTGTGTCGCTGCGTTCAATGGCGATATACGTCGCAGAGGGGTAAAATTAACGAACAAGTTTTTGTGGCCTTGAAAAGCGGAATTACGTTTGCAAAAATATTATGAATCTTACGCTGCACAATGGATCCACTTTAAGTAACGGTAATGAAATTGCCAAGGAAGTTAATAAGGTTTATCAACAGTTACATTCTAAAAGGAATGTCGAATGTTGTGAAATTCTAAATCTGCCAACATTCAATGAAAATCAGATGATTTCTTTGGAGGGCAAAATTACTTTGAAAGAAGCCAGTGTTACTCTTAAACATATGCATAATATGAAAAGTCCTGGCAGCGACGGCTTTACGGCAGAATTCTGGCTACAACTTGGTCCGTGCGTCGTAAGAGCGCTTAATGATCGATGCGATAGAAATGAACTATCTTCAATGCAAAAGGAAGGCATGACTGTATGCATTCCTTAGGCTGACAAGTCCAAAGACCGAATACAAAAAATTGGAGACCAATTTCGCTTTTGAACATTGTGTGTAAAAAAGGATCGGCATGAATAGCCAACCGACTACAATGTGGGCTTCTCTCTATCATCAACGAGGCCCAGACTGGTTTCACCCGCAAGAGATATTTGGGGGATAAGATTCGTCTTATTTATGACATACTTGATTATATGGCTATCTGATGTTTCAGAAACCCTTCATCATTACCTTTTTAATGCATGTTCTGTCTCTGGCTAGTTTTGTTTGTTTTGTTTTTTAACCTTTTTTTTCATTCAGTGCCATCACCGGAAAATTACTACATCAGCGTAAAAAAAAACAGTCATGATAATTTTTTCCAGGATCCCAATAACTCTGTTTTTTGTGATTATAACCCTCCATGGAATATTGCCGGTGCTGGCTATTCTGTCCCTATGCATGGGGATCAGGTGATTGATTCCTGTTGTGAGTGCTTGGTCAGTGTGGCTGTGACCTTTTCAAAGAGATAGGCTGGTAACATGTCAAAGAAATATTTGAAACACACACACACACACACACACACACACACACACACACACCGCCACTGCCACCATAACTGCAACGTACCACACTACTACATACAACAAACAAACAAACACATCGTGAGCTAAAAAAAAAAAAAAAGAAATGTTACATAAAAAGACCGCGTATTAATAAGATATTTTACACACACACACACACACACACACACCACCACCACCACCACCACCACAATCATCACCACCTTTACTCTGCAACCAACAAACAATAAACAGACAGACAATAACACAACGCAGGCTCCTTCCTCCTACGCCGCCCCCCCCCCCCCCCCCCCCCAAAAAAAAAAAAAAAAAAAAAAAAAGAAAGAAAAAAGAAAGGAACGAATGATAGAAACATACCAAAACAACGCCCGTTAGTACAAAGTCCTGTCTTCTGTCGTTCGAGACGGGCAATAAAAGTAGCCAAGAACCACGTTCGCCTGTCCCTTCACACGCACTCTCTCATGTCGCCAGCGCATTGCTTGGTCACGACAGTCGTGGAGATAACACACACACACACACACATCCAAACCCATGACCTAGCTGCACCCCCCCCCCCCCCCTAGCCTCCCTACCTCCCTCCCT
>CM031622.1:7484189-7502692 GCA_018398815.1 Conus ventricosus
ATAACTGACTTCCATAAAAAACGCGAAAAAAAAACAAGCTGAAGGGGGGGGGAATTTTTTTTGGGCACAATGACAGAGTGGAAAAACGAGAATTTAAAGGATTTGATTTAACACCGGGAATGTGTGAAAAGTACACAAAATTCTTTTGTGTGGAAAATCCAAGGCACGTGACAAACCACTTAATCCAAACCGTTATGGGCCCCTATTTGCGTTGACAACTGCTTGACACCTGCGGCTCATTATGGCCAGGTGGGGTTTTCGTCCCCTTGGCAAACCGCCCACACATGGACGATGGGCCCGGTGAAGTTAGCCCGTTGCTGGTCGTGGGCGCGGGGGGTCCAACCGTCTGCCAAAATTCACCCCAAAAATGTCTAAAGGGTTTAAATCGGACGAGGGGGGGCCCGGGCACACATTGGTTTTATGCTGAAGAAATTCTGAGTGGCCCGCGGTGGTGGTCTTGCTTGTCCTGTTTGAATGTCCATTTGGGGGTTTTCGCAAAAAAGGATCGACAGGGCTGAGCACCTGGTTTATTACCTGTGCTTGACACCCTGCCGCACCAGGACCAAGTTTTAAAGATGACTGGTCCTATGGCGTGGTTAATGCCAATTGCACCCCATATCATAACGTTCGGGCCTCTCCAGGGGTTCCGCTCTACCACACAGAGTCAGCATAGCGTTCACCAGTCGACGCCATATTCTGACACGACCGTCAGCCATGTCAATACAAAAAACGGCTCTCATTTTGAGAACATATGCGTCCCCACTGCTGCCTGCACCAGTTGATTGGGGCTTGTGCCCACTGCAGCCTGTCCTGCCGGTGTCTTGGTGTCAGTTCCGGACCTCTGTGAGGATGCCTACATGCCAGCCCGTTCTCCTGAAGATGCTGCCGCATAGTGTTGAGGCTGATTCGTTGCGGGCACCTGTCGAGCAGTGTTAGCGCTGTTTGCCGCCTGTCCCACAGATGGGTTCGAACAAGATGGCGATCCTCTCTTTGTGTGTGACCCAAGGACGGCCTGGCCGGGACGATCATCATGGTACCAGTGACTCGCATGCGGTGCTGCAGACGATAGATGGTTGAGATGTGGACGTTAAAGATGTTGCGACCTGCCTGGCATCCACATCAGCCTCCAATGGCCTAGGCACGATTGCGTTCCTCTGTTCGTAGTCTTGGCATCTCTGTAGCGCTCAGACGGGAAGTCGTTACCTGAACCTTGTAGCGCGGCTTTATAAAGGCTGCATGCCTGCGTACTTGTCGCTGGTTAACTTTGCTCTGCATGGTGTGCACGTGCCTCACATGCAGCAACCAGTTTGCCATTTTTGTTGACCCTCCAATGCCGGGAATGATGTTTGCTCACACAATTTTTTCACTGCACGTGAGTCTTGGACCCAAACAACTTGCCACAATGGTTCAATATTGTATATTCACCCCTTTTCACCCGAAAAATAGCCTTTCAAATTTTCGCGTTTTTTATGGAAGTCAGTATATATATATATATATATATATATATATATATATATATATATATATATATATATATAATATATATATATATATATATATATGTATATATATATATACGCACGCGTATGCACGTACGCAAGTACGCATACACACACGTATTTAAACGCGTGCACGTAGGTGCGCATAAACACACACACACACACAC
The DNA here is from genome assembly GCA_018398815.1 of Conus ventricosus. NCBI lineage: Eukaryota > Metazoa > Mollusca > Gastropoda > Neogastropoda > Conidae > Conus > Conus ventricosus. The sequence goes on from CM031622.1 coordinate 7,485,856, forward strand.
ACACACACACACACACACACACACACACACACACGAGAGAGAGAGAGAGAGAGAGAGAGAGAGAGAGAGAGAGAGAGAGAGAGAGAGAGAGAGAGAGAGAGGGGGGGGGAGGGTATGTGAACAGAACAGAACATTTTAGAGAGGGGTGTAGTTACCGTCAAGGACGTAGAGAAACAAAGTACAGGACAAGGACATTTTAGTTTGAAAATGAATTGCCTACCTTAACTATTAGCCTGGTCCGTAAGGTCAAGAATTTGGCAAAACATTTATTTAATGGAGAAAAGTACCACACTTTGCACATTTGATCTACATATCTTAAACTTTTATTTCAGATCCGGACCCAAGGAAAATATGCATTTTATCGCTTAAAACGTCATACTTTTACGTCATAAAGTGCATAAATAGCCCGTCCCTGCAAAGGCGCACGTAAATCCTATTTCATTGATATCATTTATATGTATATCATAATACAGTTTTTGCAGGAATGGACAAGGCTGATGGGCATGTACTGTGTGTAAATAGATGGTTCTTTTTTGTACTCCCAGTTCTTATAGAACAGAGAGTACTTTAGAATGGAACGAAGAAATGCTGTCTGTGTGTCTGTCTGTGTGTCCGTGGTCAAAATGTGTTCCACTCGCTCCAGACAAAACTACTGGGCCGATCTTTCTGAAAATTTGAAGGTATGTTCATTATGGGCCATGGATGATGCCCCATGTTTAATTTACCGCTATAGCCGTTACTAACAGCTGTAACGGTTTTTCTTCTTTATGGGATATCTCGGAGAGTATTTGGCCGACCTTTATGAAAATTAGCAGATATGTTCATTATGGGTCACGGATCATGTTCGACGTTTAATTTACCGTTATTGCCGTTATTAACGGCAATAACGACCCATAACGGTTTTTCTTCTTTATGGAATATCTCAGAAAGTACGTGGCCGATCTTTCTGAAAATTTGTAGGTATGTTCATTATGGGTCACAGAGATGCCCGATGCTTAAGTTTACCGTTATAGCCGTTACTAACGGCCCATAATGGTTTTCTTCTTGATGGAAAATCTCAGAATGTTCTTGGCCGATATTTCTGAAAATGTGTAAGTATGTTCATCATAGGACACATATGATGGCCGATGTTTACCAGAATAGCCATTACTAACGGTTACACCAGTCCAAAACGGTTTTTACTCTTTATGGAATATATCACGCGTATTCAGGATAAGCTGGAGTACGTTATATGCTTTGCATCTTTTTTTTTTTTTTTTTTTTTGACTGATCATCCATCAAAATCCAGAAATCGCTTTTCGTATGTTTTGCGTGAACACTGAAGAAAGTACATGACAAACACAATGGACTGGACTACATGTGTCATTTGCCAGAAGTTAGCAGATGAAGAGCTGAGATGTCCTCTAAAAAAATAAACGGAAACAAGATAGAATACAACCATACAGGACATTCATTGAAAATGTCATTGAATTTCGGAGGCTGAACTGTCTTCCAGTGCCTCTTGCGCTTGACAAAGACACCACTGCTGAAGATCTCATTCAACGTGAAGCAAAGTGCCATAAATCTTGTTACAAGTTCACAATATATCGCCTAGAGAGGGAAAACGAAAAGCTGACATGGAAGAGGCAGGACCTTCTGATGGTGATCGTAAAAAGCCGTGTAGAGAGGAAACAATCATGGCCAAGGAATCCTGCATTTTTGTACGGAACCAAAAGGACACTTGCATGATGTATGCCCATTTGGTGTGGACACAAATATTAGATGGCTCAAGATCTTGAAGACACCGTTCTGCTGACCAGACTGGGAAACTGGATCTTACTGCATTTGAAGGAAAGCACCATTTTAGTTGTTTGACTAGTTTCCGAAATCGGCACCGTTCATTTCTGCGACAGCGTCAAAGGGCAGCCAAACTTCGGACAGAAGAGGGAAGAGCACAGTCTGGGGCATTTGTTGAATTGGTTGCATACATAGAGAAGTCAGTCACAGATGGAATTTTTTTTTCTTTCAATTGTCTGATTTACACAGTTTCTACACAGATCGTCTGCATTCTCTTGGGGTGGAAGCTTCAGTCAACAGAACTGTTTTTAAAGAAACATTACTCAAGCAATTCCCTGATGCTCAAGAGCAACGGTCGGGGTAAGAATAAAGTCATTGTCTTTGAACAAGGCATGCAAGATTTGCTGAAACAAGCAATGGTGACTGACTTTAACAAAGACGCTGCTACCTTAGCAAAAGCTGCCAGAATAGTGCGCCAAGATATTTTCAGTGGAGACTGCTTCAATTTTGACGCTTCTTTCCCTTCTCAATGCCAGAAAACTCAGTTCCTTCTTCTTTGAAGATGCTTGTTTCAATGCTGTTGTACGGAGCAGACCTAAAACAACAACAGAAGAAGGAATCACAAGCATGTCTTACAGTTTGTCAGACAATTCTGTTAAACTGCAGGATGAATGTTAGAAGTCAAGCTGGTGCTGGGGAGAAAAGCCGTCACTCACTTGAACGCGAACCCCCTCTGTCATTGTACTTGGGCATGAAAGTTCACACACTGACAAGATCAAAAGAACTTATCACAATGCTGCATCGTTTGGGAATGAGTCCCAGTTATGGGAGAATTTTGCAGCAAGAGAGGCAGTTAGCATCAGCTGTCCTACACCTGTTCAAAGAGCAAGGTGTTGTTTGCCCTTCACAACCGAGATTCAACCTCTTCATAGTTAGTGCTCTCGACAACCTGGATTATAACCCCTCCAGCACAACCGCTGAAGGTTCCTTTCATGGGACAGGCATTAGTTTGTTCCAGTCTCCATCGAAGATCAACTTGGGCCAGTGCCGCACTCAGATCACCTTTTCTGACACTGAAAGAGCTCTTGGCCTGACTTTGCCCGAATCTTACACCACAGTGCCTGCAGTCTCTCTCAAAGAATCCACAGTCGAGCCACCAAAGCTTGCTGAAATGAAGAGAGTGGTTGCAGACATGGCTGCTGCACGAAAACAAGAAGATCAGTGGCTAACAAAAGCAATGGAATACCTACAGGAAGAGAAACTTGAAACTGGGGACACTTAGCTTGGTCAGCATTCCATGCTTCTGTACAACATGGGTGGGACAGAGACCAGAGAGAACCAGCACTTTCGCAACTATTCCCCCTCTTCTACGAGAAAGCTGCTAAACACGTCATGGTGAAGCATGGCATGGACATTCTGCGCCAGTCCACTCAGTTTCTAAACCCTGGGCAGATACCTGTAATGGCTGTGGACGCACCCCTGTTTGCGCTGGCCAAGCACATACAATGGAAGTGGCCTGAGATGTATGGTGAAAATGCCATAGTCATTATGCTTGGAGGTCTTCATGTCGAGATAAAATTTTGCTATACCATTGGGAGACTACTTGGAATGTTCAGGGTGGACGGCTGTTCTGGTAGAGGCAGAGGTTGCGTCTTCAGGTATTGCAGAGTCGTTCTTGCGTTGTTCACACCTGACAAGGACAAGACATGCGCATCAAATCAGTGCTTTAGCACTTGCACAGCTCCAGAAAGAAGCATGTTTTGCTTCACTTGGACCTCAGACTGAAGACGTAATGGAAACATGGAGACAGGAAATGATTTCAAAGAGCCCAACATTTCATTTCTGGGACTCAATACTCAGTCTAGAGCTTCTAGGATTTGTCTATGTCAGATCGATCAGAACAGCAAACTTCAGACTGTATGTCGAGACACTGAAGGCCATGGCCCCCTGGGTTGTTTTTTTTTTTTTTTTTTTGCTTTGGATCACCATAAGTATTTACGCTGGCTCCCAGTCCACATCACATCGAGAACTTACCTGACTCTGTCTAGAGGAGTTTGAACAGCAGGGACACTTTGTTCTGACAAAGACGACAAGAAGATACTCTGCAATTCCAATCGATCAAGCACACGAGCAGAATAACTCACTGGTGAAGGGGCCTGAAGGGGCAGTCGGTCTGACACAAAATCCATCAGCCTTTCAAAGGTGGATGTTGTCTGGTCCTGAACAGGCAAGACTGATGCAAGAATTCGAGGCAGAATTACTTGATAATGAGGATTCCCGTCATCATGAAGAGGGGCTTGCAAGTCAAGAACGCTTCAAGAAGCGAACAGTTCCTCTGATCAAAAGTGTTAATGCAACGGGGAACCCTTTCTTAGAATCTGGCCCTGAATTGCTGAACATTAGTTCTCGTGATGTTCTTCCTGGTGATGTGGTAGAGACTGATAGAAACATTGAGAACATTGGAAAACAGCCGTATGATGACTATATGGAATCTGTGTTGGTAAAGGGGACCAAATCAATTCACGCACCCATCAAAAGGAACTCCCTTCGTCTTTTCAGATGTCCATCTTCAAAGCAGAAGCAACGAAACAAAAGTAAAGAACTGAAGGAGGACGTCAGCTTGTTTGCACGCCTATATGTCGTGGCTAAGAGCAGAGGTGCTGATCTTGATACTTTCTTCCAACATGAAAATCATGTGTACCCACTTGCAAAAGATGTCTTCCTCCCATACGTGTCTCAGCAGCTGGAGAATACGAAGAGACTAGACATAGTGTGGGATACATATGCTGAAAGTAGCCTGTTTGAAAAGCAAACCAAGATCCCACACAAATGGCAAGACTTCCTGAGAGAACCTGAGAACAAAACAGAACTCATGAATTTCCTATCAGTTGTCATTGAAGAAACTCACTTCCATCCAGAGAAAGTAGTTGTTGTAAGCAGAGAGGAAAAGACCATCGTTCATGGTCCCAGTGACGGTATGTCAGATTGCCATCAAGAAGAAGCTGACACTCGGATTGTGTTTCATTTAACTGAGGCAGTGAAGAAAGGTGCAACTGATTGCCTCGTTTGGACTGTTGACACAGATGTTATCGCAATCCTCCTAGGGACATTCCACAGTCTACAAGTGATCTGTCCAGAATTAAGCATATGGGTTGACTTTGGCACTAGAAAGAACTTTACACACATACACATCAATGACATTTTCTCAAGAATCGGAAAGAACAAGTTGGAAGCTTTGCCAGCCTTTCACGCCTTTACAGGATGTGACTGTGTGTCAGCTTTCCTTGGCCGAGGAAAACGCACAGCACGGGAGGCCTGACGCTGCTATCCAGATGTTACCAAAGCTTTCCGGAAACCAATGAAGAAACCCTTCTGCTATCTCCAGGAAGACTGTGAGGAATTCAAACTGCTTGGACGTTTCGCTGTTGTCATTTATGACAAAACCAGTAATTTGGACACAGTGAGCGAATGTCGAAGGGCTCTAGTCTGCCAGAAGGAAAAAGCAATAGAAGATGTTCCTCCCAGTCAAGCAGCTCTGTTGCAAGATGCAAAACGTGCATTGTACCAGGCAAGTATCTGGGCAATCTGCGATGAGACCCAGGATGACTTGCCTTCACCTGAGGACTGGGGCTGGACCAAAAGCCAGTCGTCAAAGACATAACCATACTGGACTTCTCTAGAACTAGCTGGAAAAGCATGCAGAGGACTGATTCACTATGGATGTAAAAATGAATCTGGTTGCTCACAGACTAGCAGATGCTTATGTAGGGAATTGGATTGCACCGAACTCTGTTCATGTAAATGCAAAAATTAATGACTTTCTTTGCCACATTCTTGACAGTATCGACTCCGCTATTCTGACCTAAGTAAAGCAAACATTTGAGATATTTAACTTGAACTTTCAAAAGTGCTTGCAGAAACTTCGTTAACATTAAAATGTAGTCAATGTGTGAACTTTAGACCTGAACATTCAAAGTATTATGCACTTAGAGAGGCTTCAAAGCGTGCGTACGAGGTGACGCATATGTAGCAATGTTTGCATCACCCTTTCAAGTGGCACATCAAAAGAATGACTTGGGTCCGGATCCAGATTGAAAGGGAAGATCCTAAACTATCAGCAAAAAAAGTCTAACTTTTGTCCAGTAAATAAATGTTCTTGACACTGTGGCCCCTGCTATATGATGTTGCCGGGTGAAAAACATCTAACACGTTTCTTGTGTCATTCAGTCAACATCGTTCTCCCAGTTTCCTTCCTTCATTCATTCTTTCCATTTCTCATGCAGGTGCATGCTATGTGTAATGTGTCATCCATACCAACGGCCAAACTGGCCTTCTCTTCCGAAAGCTGGTGATAGAATTTACGTGTGTGTAAGATGTTATGCGTGCTTTCACACACGCATATAGTCTCATTCGAAGGATTGTATGGGGAAATGGAGTCAGAATCAATGTCAACTTCAAGGGAAATACCTCCCTATACCGAAACAGCCCAGCGGAGATTCAAAGCCGCTAACCCCAAGATCACCAAGATTTCGAGACCGACGCAGTACCAACTGAGCTATTCCGGCCCCCGAAATACCAAACAACTCTTCGGCTTATTCTCTCAAATCTCCCTCTTTTCCTGCACACAATCTAGGATTGATCTTCCCTTACAAACGCATTCAAATGTTTGTCTGAAGTCTTCAGCCTTTTTGCGTGTTTCAACCGCCAGACAAGAGTCTTGGGTCTATGGGAGACGAATTTGACGGTCACTGCTTCAGAGAGAGAGAGAGAGAGAGAGAGAGAGAGAGAGAGAGAGAGAGAGAGAGAGAAGAGAGAGAGAGAGAGAGACAGACAGAGAGACAGAGACAGAGAGACAGAGACAGAGAAACAGAGAGAGCCAGAGACAGAGAGAGAGAGAGACAGACATTCAGACTGAGAGAGATATAGACAGGCAGGCAGGCAGACAGACAGACAGACAGCTCCAAGGAATGATTTGCCGCGCAGTTTTCTCTCACTTGTGTAATATTCAGTCGTACAGAGACGAAGAGAAGATTGGAAGCAGGCAGTTTGTTTTACTTGGCAACGTTCCATAACCCATCGCGCATTCTATTTACATAAAGAACGATTATCCAATTGAACAGCATGGGAATTGCTTCCCTTAGACTGGTATAGAATTCGTCTGCTATGACGAACTTATCCTACAACTCCCTTTTTGAAAAATAGTTAATGTCTTTCAAATTTACAATCATTGTGATAAATTAATAAGAAAAGTATTCGGCTCTTATTTTGTCTATTTTCTTTCATGTACTTTTTTCTTCTTTCATATTTGTTTGTCCTTGGTATGATGTTAGTTTTGAAGTGTTTATAATTTCACCAAGAATGTACATCGTTATTTCATATTCATAGTGTGTTCAACCTTTCCAAGTGTCATAGAGTCACATGCCATACTAAAGGACTTTGAAAACAATATAAGTATGCCAACTTCCTTTTTTCTTTTTTTTTTCTTTTTTGTAATGAAATATGTAATTGTTGATAACTCTAAGTAATTTTTAAACTATAAAACTGGAACCATTCAAAAATAACATTTAAAGTCTGTCATTAACTTTAAATAGAACAAAAGCGTAGTCTATGTGTTTTTGTGTGTGTCTGTTCACAAACCTGTTGTGTCTCATTTCTATAAATCAAGTCGTTGGGGTTTCTTGATTATTCTTTGGGACTTGCGGAGCACTCCTGTGGTGTTGGGGTTGGAGATACTGGACCAGGTGTTGGCACTTGGACAGGAGATCGCTGTTGAGTTGTGGTGGAACTTTTTGGGGCGATCGCTGTAGTGCTGAAGACAAAGGTGTGATGGCGTAACCGCAGCCGTGGTGGGTGTTCCTTGCCTGGGTTGTACATCATTTGACGTTGCTACAAAGTGCGTTCTGTTGCATCTGATGGGACCGGTTTCTGTCCAAACAATGTAGGAACGGGGGTTGTGGTGTTTTGACAACACTTCTCCCGACTTGTTCATGTCTTTGACAAACACAGTGTCACCAGGTTTCAGGGTGTTGCTTCCTGGCTGCATGAGGGTCGTTGAAGTTGTTGCATTGCTTTGTTTCATGTACTGTTCTTTCTGTTTGATGAAAGAGTGATCTGGGTTTTGGGGGAGTAGATGGGATGGAAGAATGGGATTTTTGTCTTTAATTTTCTTCCCATTAGGAGCTCACTGGGGGACTTGCCATTTTGCAGTGGACTTGACCTGTAGAGGAGAAGTGCATTGTAGGGGTCTTTCGCTTTCTTGAGCGATTCTTCACAGTTTGTATAGCTCTTTCAGCCTCTCCATTATTTTGGGGGGTAATGAGGAGAGCTTGTTGTATGTGTGAACCCAAAGTCAGCAGCAAATTTGTGGAATTCTGTGCTGGCAATTGTGGACCATTGTCAGACATGACCATGTCAGGGATGCCATGGACAGAGAAAATGCATTTTAGTTTACTGATGAGGTTGCTGCTTGTTTGGTTGTCAAGGCGACGTAACTCTGGCCAGCGAGAGTGATAGTCCACCACAATGAAAAAGGTCTTGCCTTGAAACTCAAACAGATCCATGCCGAGCCTAGACCCAAGGTCGTTCAGGGAAGGAAGAAGGTAGAAGGGTTCCTTATGTGTTGGTCTGTGTTTGGCACAGATATTGCAATTTTTTACGAGATCTTCAATTTCTGTAGAGATATGAGGCCACCAAATTGAAAATGAAGCAAGTGCTCGGCATTTCACAATTCCGAGGTGTCCCGCATGAATGCGGTTGAGCATTTCAATCCTCATGTCCCGAGGAATGACAATTCTGTCGTCGAACAACAAGAAGTCTTCAACTATGGTCAGATGTTCTCTATTTGTCCAGTACTGCTTGAGAAGTGGCGACTCTGGCATGTAGGCGGGCCATCCATTGATGCAGTATTCTGGGACTTCAGTTGTTTCAGGATCTGATTTCTGCCAATTCTTTGATTGTTTGCTTTGGTTTGTGAAGCCGGAAGACTGTCGATAGTTTGTTTGGCAAGTAGTGCTGCATCATCGACGAGGTTGATGTCTTCTTTTTCTGGTTGAGAATGTGGTGCACGTGACAGTGCATCTGCTGTCGTTTGATTCTTCCCGGCGACGTGCTGAATTTTTGGAGAAAATCGCGTGAGTCGCAGTCGAAATCGTTGAATGCGTGGAGGCATTTTGACGAGTTCTGTGGTTGACAGGAGGGGGACCAAAGGCTTGTGGTCGTCTCGACTGTGAAGGTGAGTCCAAGGAGGTATTCACTTAGTCTCTCACAGGCCCATGTGACTGCCAATGCTTCTTTTTCAATGACAGCATAGTTGCGTTCTGCGTCAGAAAGTGAGCGTGAAATGTAGCACACTGGGCGTCGTGAGTTGTCATCTTGTGTCTGTATAATACAGCACCAAGGCCTGCATTGGAAGCGTCAGCCGCTACGAAGGTTTCACGCTCAGGGTTGTAGTGTGCAAGTACAGGAGGTGAAAGTAGAAGATTTCGTATTTGCTGGAACGCCATTTCCTGTTGATCACCCCACTCCATTCAGTGTTCTTGCGTAAGAGACAGCGTAGAGGAGCTGTGATGCTGGCAAGATTGGGCATGAACTTGGCCAGTTGATTTGCCATGCCCAAGAAACTTGAAGTTCTGTGCAGTTCATGGTGAGGGGAAAACTGTTGATAGTTCCACTTTTGCTGGATCCGGGCGGATGCCTGAGCTGTCAATGATGTGACCCAAGAAACGGATCGAGTCTTTCGAAAACTTCACATTTGTCATTGAGTGTGATGGGCCCGCCTCCTGTAAGCGATTCAGGACTTCTCGAAGACGCTGATCATGAGTAGTTTGGTCTTCGGCATGGACCAGAACATCATCCATATGGCAGACGACGCCATCTAGATCGGCCAGGATTGCTGACATGTCGCTGAAATACTTCACTGGCTGAAACTAATGCCAAATGGGAGTCGGTTGAAGCAGTAGCGTCCAAATGGGGTTATGAATGTTGTGTATAATTTGGATTGTTCAGCGAGAGGTATTTGCCAAAAACCACTTCTGGCATCCAGTTTTTGTAAAAACTTTGGAATTCGCAAGTTTGCCAGGCTTTCGTCCACTGAAGCTATGGGATGAACTTCGCGTTGAACTGATTCATTCAGACGTGTCAGATCCACGCATAACCGTATTGATCCATTCGGTTTTGGAACCACAACAATTCCTGAGCACCAAATGGTGGGTTCTGTGACAGGTGAAATGACTTCTTCCCGCAGCATGCGGTCAATCTCTGTTTTAACTTTAGGTAAGAGAGGATGTGCAATTTTGCGTGGAGCATAAATGCACACTGGTTTTGCATCAGGTTTGAGAGTGATGGTATAAGCTATGTCCAGTTTGCCCAGGCGTTTTTGAAAGAGGCTAGGAAACTCACTTTTAAAGTCTGGCATTCCTGGATCGTTGATTTGATCGATGCGAGAGATCAAGACCCAGCTTTACACAGGCTGTTCGACTGAGGAGGGAGCTGGACTGGCCTTTCAGAACATAAAGTGTTTCCTTTATTTCTTTGTCTTTGTGACGCAGTCGTGCTTGAAACGTACCCAGTACTGTGAGTTTAGTGTTACCTGGGCCTTTCAGCTGTTTTTGTGATTTGGTCAGCTTGTAAGAGTTTAGCCCATTTTTCACCTACGACTGAAACAGATGCGCCTGTATCCAGTTTGAAAACGGTGGGCCTGCCATTTGTCATGATTTCTGCTGTCCAGGAGTCATCCTCTTGGAGATGAAAAATATTGCCTAGAAGTTCATCTTCTTCTTCAGGTGAAGTGTAGTAGTCTTCTTCTGATAATTGATGAACTGATTTTCGCCTGAAAGCTCGACTGTGACGTGCAGTGCTCCGGCAAACCGTTTTATAGCGTCCTCGTTTTGGCACGAAGAACAAATTGCTGTACGTGCAGGGCTTTATCTCGAGAGTGAGATTCTTTCCCGCAGTATCCACAGATTACCTTCCAAATGCTGGAGTCTTAAAATATTTTATTGTTTCTGATTGCTGTTTGATGGCGTTGATGGCAGTGTCTCCTCTAATTAAGTGTTGACTTTCTTTTCCTTTCTTCTGCTTGTCTACTGGTCTGTACTGCCTGACTGAGTGTTAAGTCAGCTTTTGCTTGAAGTTCATTTGAGAGACCATCATCAAATACACCAACAACAATTCGGTCTCGGATTAGTTCCTCTTTCAGTTGACCGTATTTGCAGTCTTCGGCTAGCTTGCACAAATCTTGAATGAAATTTTCAATTGTCTCTCCTGACTTCTGTGTTCTTTTGTTGAATTTGGCCCTGGCAACGATCGTGTTTTTCCGTGCACCAGAGTAGCCATCAAACGCAGTCACAAGCGCGTCATGTTCAATCGTGCTTTCGTCAATGTTCATGGTTGATATGATATCATCTGCTACGTCTCCCATTGTGCATAAGAAAAAACTAACCTGTTCTTCACGTGTTTTGTTCATCAAACCGTACTGTTTCGGTAGCGCAGAAACCGTTGTTTCCATTTCGGCCAGCTGGCTGCTGTGCCGTCGAATGGCTTTGGAGGAGGGAGGTTGATTGGGCGTTGAACAGCTTCGTCGACCCTCTTTTCCATTTTCTTCTTAGGAGGTGAATTTAGTTCAGTCACCGCTGCCACCATGTAATATTCAGTCGTACAGAGACGAAGAGAAGATTGGAAGCAGGCAGTTTGTTTTACTTGCAACGTTCCCATAACCCATCGCGCATTCTATTTTTCATAAAGAACGATTATCCAATATGAACAGCATGGGAATTGCTTCCCTTAGACTGGTAATAGAATTCGTCTGCTATGACGAACTTATCCTACAAATTGCTTTCATTCCTGTTTACCCTGTCGCTGGCTTCTGTCAGCGAAAAACGTACTGGTCCGGGTCTGCACGGGATTGGGATTTTGGCGGGGGGAGGGGGGGGGGGGGGGGGGGAGGGCGGCGCCCGTGGCTTACAGCCTCACGAAAATTAGCTGGAAAAGCAGCACTGGGCTTTATCACCTTGTTATGGTTTTCGCTAGGGGGTGATTGGACCCCTTATTTCGAAGCCCCTTTCACCCCTCTCCTCATCCTCCTCCCCCGCACTCTCTGTCTGTCTGGGTCTGTCTGTTGTCTGTTCTCTCTCTCATTCTCTTCTCTCTCTATCTCTCTCTCTCTCCCTCCCTCCATTTCTCTCTCTCTCTCTCCTCTCTCTCTCTCTCTCTCCTTCTCTCTCTCTCACACACACACACACGGCGCGCGCACCGCACGTGCCACGCACGGGAACGCTCGCACGCCAGAGAGAGAGGAGAGAGGAGAAGAGGAGAGAGAAGAGAGGGAGGAGTAGAAATGAGCGAGGTCTGAGAGAGAGAGAGAGAGAGAGAGAGAGAGTGGGAGAGAGAGAGAGAGCGTAAAATTCTAGTCCCACATGCCAATCGCACCTCATCACAGCCTAATAAAAGAGCCGATTTCTCCACCCCCACCACCCACACCCACCCAACCACCCCCACCCCCCACACCCTTCCCCCCTCACCCTTCTCTTCTCGTCCTCTTCTATGCCAGATTCCAACTCTTGTAAACAGGAACCGACCTCTCAGGAACCCATACAAGGTACTCCCACCCCCCACAACCCCATTCCAACCCCCCACACCTCCTACCCCAACCCGGTTCCACCACCACCACGCATAATGATATGATTTGAGAGCTGGACTTTATGAAAACTCCCTCGGCAGACGATTGGTGACAGTGTCCCTCACCGACGGGAGGGATAAGCTTGGCGGCATTGGCCTCTTCCTCCTCCGTTTTACGCACAGGCAAACTCCCTTTTACCCACCCTTTCTAATCTTGTCAACACGCTATAGATGATCGTGGCCCTGTGGCGGCCGGATGAGCTATAAGCCGGCATTTACTTACTTACCTACTTTTTATCTCTCTCGCTCTATCTCTCTCTTCCCCACTTCCCCCCCCTTCCCCTCTCTCTCTCTCTTTCTCTCTCTCTTCTCTCTTTCTCTCTCTCTTCTTTAAATCGGCAGACAGAGAGAAAAAAAGTGAGGGAGAGTGACAGGACAGGCAGACACACTCTCCTCTCTTGTCTTTCTTTATCACCCACCCCCCCGTCTCTCTCTCTCTCTCTCTCTCTCTTCTCTCTCTCGCTCTCTCTTCTCTCTATCTCTCTGTGTTTCTTTATCTATCTAAAACAGAGGTGGAGAGAGGAGAGGAGAGAGACGGGATACGATGAGAGGAGAGGAGAGAAGAGAGAGAGAGGAGAGAGAGAGAGAGAGCAGAGGAGGGAGTGGGAGTCACAGGACAGGCAGACTGGGGGACTATTACACTTCACCTCTCTCTCTCTCTCTATCTCCTCTCTTCTCCTCTTCTCTCTCTCTCCTCCTCTCTCTCTATCACACACCACACAACACACATACTCACACACACCAACACACACACACACACACCACACACACACAACAACACACACCACAACATGTGCGAGCCGAAAATTGTATGTGCGAGTCTGGGGAGAGTGCTACATAAGGGGGTGTGCATTTTGTATGTTCTTTCGCTATTCTCAATTTTCGATTATTTACATTTGGTGTGGAGTGAGTTTTGTAAAATGAGGCGTGACAGTTGAAAATGTTACAGCGTCAGTGTTGTGTGATTTTCATTTTTGGTTTCTTGACCTAATTGGCAGATAGGGGTCGGTGGCCTTTGCAATTAAAATTTCCGAGTAACGAGTTCTCTCTCTCTCTCTCTCTCTATCTCTCTCTATATCTCTATCTCTCTCTCTCTCTCTCTCTTCTCTCTCTCTCTATCGCTCTCTCTCTCTCTCTCTTTCTCCTCTCTGTTCTTTCTGTCTGTTGTCTGTCTGTCTGTCTGTTCTCTTCTCTCTTCTCTCTCTTCTCTCTCTCTCTCTTTCACCACACACAACACACCACAAACACACACTCACACACACACAAACACACACAAACACACACACACACACCCCCCACTCTCCTCTCTATCCTCTCTCTCTATCTCTCTCTCCTCTCTCTTCTCTCTCTCTCTCTCTCTTTCTCTTGTCTATCTCTTTCGGAAGTGAAGACGGAAATTAATATTCTTAGATAAAATTTGTACTAAATTTATAACGATATATGGATGGGTAGTTTTTAGAACACAATCAAAGACATACACAATATACATAATGCGATGCCATGGATCTTAATATCAAATGACGTAGTTGTCTTATCAGCGAGATTCAAATTATGGTGTATGCTATTTCAAAGTGTCGGTTTAGTAAAAATGTATGGACAAGGACATATTGGATTGAACATGTTGTTATGATGGGATACCAAACAAAAAGCATGAATATTTTTATTTAGTCATTTGGTTTTGTTTACTCTTTCCTCTATTTATTTATGTCATATTAAAAAAAACATGTTACGGCTTTCAAAGGCATTAATACTATTGAGGTCTGGAACTTGATTCAACACCACACATCACACTCACACACCACACATACACATACCACACCCACACACACTCAGGGAGCACCGTCTCTCATCATGCTCATCACCCAAACAATACTGGCGAAACCAGGAGGGAAGGAAAATTCGTTACTGATAGGCGACACTGGACTTGTGCGTTGTGTCACGCGACTTTCCCCATGAGAAGATAAGACACAGGACTACTCGTGTGCTGTGAGTCAGGCGACCCACCCCATGATTTTTTTTTATCTTTTTCTCAACCCTTGTAGATGATTATGATGTCCCCACCCCCCCCCCCCCTCTCTCTTCTCATATCTCTCTCTGTTCTCTATGTATTCCCACACCCCCCCTTCTCTCTCTCTCTCTCTCTCTCTCTACTCTCTCTCTCTCTCTCTCTATTCATGGAATAATTTGGGAACAGGATTAGTAGGGTACGGGGTATAGATAGAGGGGGGGGGGGGGGGGAGGGGGGGAACAAAAGCAGGCAAACATCTTTCTCCATCAGTTATGTCAAAAAATTAGACAGGAAGTTTTGAGAAACAAACATAAACGGGCTGGGGAGAATGGGGTTAGGGGTAGTAAAGAAGAAGGCAATTTGTGGGTACACGGGCGCGCACACTCAACCCTCACACACATGCTCACGCACTCACACAACAACCCCACCAACACACACACACACACACAACACACACACACACACCACACACCAACACACCAACCACACAACACAAACACACACACACAACCCCCCAACACGTTGAACATATTGTTACATGGTCAAGTACATGAAAAAAGAATAATTCAGTGTTTGGAGACAAAAATTAGTGCACAGGCCCCTATCTTTTGGGAGTTTCACCAGCTACTAAACACATGAGGTTTTTTGTATGCTTAGAGCGGCTACTCACATTGGGGAAGTATTTATAGGTTCCTTTTTTGTTGTATGTGGGGAGGCTATAAGGTGGGGGAGGGAAGATGGAATTATGTACAAAAGCTTATTAAGTGGACAAATGGAGGAGGAAATGTTTACGGTTCTGTGCTTGATGGTTTGTTAAATTGATTAGTTTTATTAATTTTTTTTTCTTTTCTTTGAAATTTTTTTTGGAAAAATTTAAGTGCTTTGTAGTTACCATTATTATTCATATAAGCACTCATATAGCAACGCATATGCACACACACACACAACACACACACAAAACACACACACACACACACCACACAACCACACACACACACAACAACACACACCTAAAAACACACTCGCATATGTATACACAACGCGCTTTGCACTCATAGTGTGCGTGCACAAGCATGAGCACACACGTAAGAACTTGTAAATATTTTTAAATCCGTGTTGTTGCAAAATAACTCACATTATATACAATTCACCAGCTTTAAGTTTAACCTAAGATTTTTTTTGTAAGTTTAGATATCAGTCCAATTGGTCATAAGTATCTAAATTTTTTTCTTAATTTTAAAGTGATGGGAGGGGGAGGGAGGGATGGGGAGAGGATAGAGAAGGAAGGAAAGGAAGGGGGTGGGTGGGGGGGCTGGGGGTGTTCACTGATTTTGTTGTTGTTATATATTACATTTTTTTTTTTTTGTTTATTATTTTTAATAGTGTAGTTATATCATATTTCTTTAATCAGATATATTTTAAATAACCCCTAGCACCATATATGTACACACATTCACCACATACATGCATGCATACTTGGGAACTCTATAACTTTCAGTCATGCATAGTCTTATTCTTTACACCTCCTTTTTTTTCTTTTTCTTTTTTTCATCTAATATCACGATTAGTGGAAAGGACGTTTAAACGAATGACCCCACCACACAAAAACACACAAACACCACACACACACACACACACACACACACACACACACACACATGCACACACATGCACACGCACTCACACTCAACACAAGTAGTAGGGTAAGGGACGTTTCATGCTCTTTTGAGGACCCCGGAGAGGACCTCCCCCGGTTTGCGCATGCGCGGCAGGTGGCGGCGCGGCAGGTGGCGGCAGGTGGTGTCGGGGTCAAGGTCACGTGGTTTGTTTTTGTTTTCTTGTCACGGTGAGTCACGATCGATTAAAAAAAAAAGTTTTTCTTGTTTGCTGCGTTTAAAGGTTTAAAAATAGATGGGGGTGTGTCGTGTTGCGGCGCCCCGCGCGTGCGCGCATGTGTGCGGATCGCTGTGGTTTTGTTTTTGTTTTTTTTTTTAAATAAATGTTTTTTCTCGTTGCCGCGTGGTTGTCCCCTGACGTAGAAAATGTTAGACAGAGACGGCAGTGATGATGTTAGGATGATATGATGCTGATGTTGAGCATTGTTCCATCAAAAGGGCCCGTTTGACTGTACCTCGTCCTGGTATTTATAGGCAGCCAAGTGGTATATCAAACAGGAGGCATTAAAGATGAACGACGCTTCTGATCGATACACCATTTGGGGTTTTTTCCTTTATTTCTGAGAGTGGTCGAAACAGATCACAGACACAAACATAGAGGGCAAACAACAGACAGACACACAGACAGAAAAGCACAAAATAGAGGGTGATGGCGACGGCGATGGCAGGTGGGTTGGGGCGGTGTAGAGAGAGAGGAGAGAGG
>CM031622.1:7502792-7507792 GCA_018398815.1 Conus ventricosus
GATCGTGGGGAAAAAAGATATCACCGGTTTCAGTCTACTTTGAAAATCAGAAGCCATATTTAGAAGTCGATTTTGTGTCCAGATATTTTGTTCACGCCGTCACAGAATTCAATATGTGGTTAAAAGAACACCTGTTTTTTGTTGTTGTTAGTTTTGATTTGTTTGTTTTTGTACTCCCAGTTCTTATAGAACAGGGAGTACTTTAGAATGGGAACGAAGAAGTGCTGTCTGTCTGTCTGTCTGTCCGTCCGTGGTGAAACTGCGTTCCACTCGCTCCAGACAAAACTACTGAGTTAATCTTTCTGAACATTTGTAGGTATGTTCATTATGGGTCACGGATGATGCCCAATGTTTCATTTTACCGTCATATCCGTTACTAACGGCCATAACGGCCCATAACGGTTTTTATTCCTTATGGAATATCTCAGAAAATACTTGGCCGATCTTTCTGAAAAATTGTAGGTACGTTCGTTATGGGTCACAGATGATGGGCAATGTTTGTCAGAATAGCCGTTACTAACGGCTGTAAGGGCCCAAAACGGTTCTTCCTCTTTATAGAATATCTCACGCGTATTCACGATAAACTGGGAGTACGTTTATATGCTTTGCATCTTCTTTGTTTTAATGCTAACAAGTATTTCGATAGCTCCAGTGACCGCTGTGTACTAGCGCCAGTGAGACAAAAACTCGGGAAACTGCAAAGGCCACTATGTTGGCGTGTCATTGGAGAACTGGGGATGCGTGTGTGCAAAATACTTTCCTGCTACATGTATTATTTCCCTTGTAATTGTCAGAATTGTAAATTGTATTAATGTTTCGAATGTATGTACTAGGGATCTCTCTCTCTCTCTCTCTCTCTCTCTCTCTCTCTCTCTCTCTCTCTCTCTCTCTCTCAATTCAGTTCAAGTCAATTCAATCAACTTTATTCTCTCTCTCTCTCTCTTTCTCTCTCTCTCTCTCTCTCTCTCTCTCTCTCTCTCTCTCTCTCTCTCTCTCTCTCTCTCTCTCTCTCTCTCGTGCATAGTATATAAACGTCTGTAACATTTTTTTTTAATTAGCATCTTTAAAATATTCAGTTTCATATTCGCCCTCCACCAAGCCCCGGTTCCGATGGTTTCACTACTGAATTATTTAAAGTGTTTTGGAAACAGATTGGTGTATTTGTCGTTAGAGCTTTAAATGCAAGTTTCAAGAAAGGAGAACTGTCATGTGTACAAAGAGAGGGAATCATTACATGTATACCAAAAGATGATAAATCCGGCAGTGCATAACAAAAACTGGATATCTATTTCTCTGTTAAATGTCGTTTATAAGATAGGATTCTCTTGCATTGCCAACAGAATAAAATCTGTGTTGCCTAAAATCATAAATGAAGATCAGACCGGATTTATTAGAAATAGATACATTGGCGACAAAATAAGATTGATATTTGACACTGTATCCTATTTAGATGAAAATGATCTGCCTGGTTTGTTGTTAGACATAGACTTTGAAAAAGCCTTTGATTCGATTAATTGGGAATTTATGTCGAAAGTCCTAAAAGCATTTGGTTTCCAAAAAGATATTTGTAGATGGATAAGCACATTCTACAAAAAATATCAAGTCTTGTGTTATTGTGAACGGACAGGTTTCACATTGGTTCGATATTAAAAAAGGATGTCGACTAGGAGATCCAATTTCACCATATCTGTTCGTAATCTGTGTCGAAACATTAGCCATTATGGTAAGGGAAAATCGAGATATTCGGGGAATCAGAATGAATGAAACTGAATTTAAGATTTCTCAATATGCTGATGACACCGAGTTCTTACTCGCAGGGGATAAGAAATCCTTTGAAACTTGTATTGAAGTTCTTTTAAGATTCGACGGAGTCTCAGGTCTTCATATGAATTTGAGTAAAACGAGCGCAGTTTGGTTGGAAGTGTAAACAATAGTCAAAACCACTACATGGACCACTTGGAAATTGTATGGAATCCACAAAGGATTTCGAATACTTGGTATATGGTTCACAAAGGACTTGAAAGATTGTATAGAAATAAACTACGCAGAAAGACTAACAGATGTAAATCATTTGTTCAAAATATATGGGTAAAACGCCAGATTACGCCCCTAGGTAGAATAGCAATTTTGAAATCCATCATCCTTTCAAAGCTGACTCATCTTTGGCTGTTTCTGCCAAACCCACCAGATGTTTTCTTTCAAACATGCCAGAAAATATGCTACAAGTTTGTGTGGAATAAAAAAAGAGGAAAAAATCAGTCGAAAAACAGTGCATAAAAGCATACGGAATGGAGGTATTGGTCTTCCTGATGTAAAAACCTACGTCACATCTTTGAAGCTATTCTGGATTGGTAGGATTCAGAGATCAAACCACAAATGGAAACATATTCTTATCAATAATTTTCCTCATTGGCCTCATATGAGTAAACATGGTCCAGAGATTGTCTCAAAATTTACCAAATATAATCCGTTCAGGGCAGACGTCCTTGAAGCTTACAAACTTTTTAAAAAATTACAAATGTCTGCCAAAAAATTCCGCTGAGCTATTTGCTGAACCAGTTTGCTTCAACAAACGTATTCAAGGTGGGAAAAGACACATTGTCTCTAAAATGCTTCAAAACAAAAATGTCTATTATCTCGCAAATTTTTTTATGATGGTCAGTTTCTTTCCCATGGATTTAAAGAAAAATATGATGTCAACATTGATTTTCTAACTTATACAGGGTATAAGTTAGGAATAATTGAATTCATGAAACGATTTGACATTACCATCGAAAACAACAAATGTATTACTTCTCTATTCTGTTATAAGATATTGTTTGTCACTTATAAAGGTTCAAAGACTTATTATGATATACTGATTGATAATCAGTTGAACGCTCCGTGCTGTGACAAGTGGGACATCAAAATTTCACAAGCTCGTGACTGGAATTCATGCTTTTTTATGTACATAAGATTACAGACGTAAAACTATAGTGGTTTCAGCTGAGAATAATTCACAGGTGTTTAGGTACAGATGTTATTTTGAAAGAAATCGGAGTTACTGATAATGATAAATGCAGTTTTTTGCGGGCTATTTAAAGATTCTATTGACCATATATTTTGGAAATGCACTCATGTCAAATGTTTTTGGAGTAGGTTAATTGATTTAGTAAAAGAGAAATGCACTCACGCACAAAATATACGCCTAACAGAGTCTCTCATACTTTCAGGTTTCGACATAACAATCGCAATTGATTACATTTTTTACTTCATTATTCTTCTAGCAAAACATTACCTATATAAGTGTAAGTTAGAAAGCAGTCTTCCACATGTAGCAGTTTTCTTGAAAATGTTGACGTATAGATATAGAATTGAAAAATATAACTCATACTTAACCATGAACCACTTGGATTTTCATGCTATATGGCTTGCTTATGAAGCTTTGACTTCTAATACCTAGCTGCTTTAGTTACCGTCTCTGGAACATGTCTTTACAGCATTAATATATAAATGAGTATGGTGCATAATATAACAACAATTACTAGACTAATCATATCGTCTTTTTCCTTTTTTTATCTTTTGATGAGGATATCATGTGTGGCCCTTGTATGCTGCTGAAATATTTCTGTATAGTGGTACTTAAGAAATAATGTATCTTATGATGATAACATAATTTTTTTTTTTTATTATCTTCACTTGCTGTGACCCAACCCATTCTGTCTTTCTGTTTCTTTGCTCGTCTGTTCGTCTGTCTGTCTGTCTGTTTGTCTGTCTGTCTATCCGTCTGCCTTTCCTTTATTATCTGTGTATGCATGCGGATTTATCTTTATATATATATATATATATATGTGACGCTCCACCACAAAATGAGTCACATTGCACCGGAGGTCGTTTTTGAGTTATTTATATCTTGTAATTCTACAATAAAAATGCTCTCCAACAAAAAAAAACAGATTGTAAATCGGACTATTTTGGGCAAAGTTATTGTGATTTGAAGTTTAGACCCCGTCAATACAGCGAAAAGAGAAATTGCAGCCGAAAAGTTTTAAAACATGTTCATAGCAACCAAGTACTTCTAATTAAGATATCTTGTTGAAATTTGGCACCAACATGCACATAGCCGTTCTGTATCACCACACAAACATGTGGGAAAAAATATTGAAATCTCTAGATTTTATTCAAAAAAGAAATTTTGGATAAATTGAAAAATAACACAGAGAAAAGAATAAGCTGTTTTAAATTTTTTTTGTTTTGTTTTTGTATTCGAAACATATATTCTTTTTTTTTTTTTATTTTAATTTCTTTCCTCATTCTGTCTTCCATTCCACAGTTCCTTCTTTCTCTCTTCTCCATTCTTTCATCAACATGATCTTTCTCTTTGCTGTACATTTCCGGATACAAATTACTACATATTTTTTGTTATTAATCATATTTGTACATGTTTGACAATATTGTAGTAAATGATCTGTGAAACATATTAAAACTGAGTTGTCTTTTTTTTTTTTCGGGTTGAATGGAATTGAGAGAGAGTTCAATGTATGCCGAGGAAAGTTTTTTTTGTTGTTGCTGCTGCTGTTTGGATATACAAACACATATACAAACAAAAATCCTAGACCCAATCCTCTGAGTTCTTATAAACTACAAACACATAATGGCAAACCAACACATCCATTCACTCCATTTACACCCCCTCCCTCCCCACCCACCCACACCCCCACTTTCTCTCTTCTTTTGATTTAATGATACACATACACATGCACATATTAAATCCAGGTATCCTATAATTCTAATTATCAAATAATACTTCATAATTAATCCAGTTAGCGTTAAATTTTGGCATATTCAATTGCACAATTGCTATGTATTTTTCAAGAATATATCTTCTCTTTAGTATTTTTAGAAATACTGTTAATGAAGGCTTACATTTGTTTATTTTACAGCTAAAATGTAGTGTTTGGCTATCAGAATTATAAGATCGAATGTTGTATCAGTTGTGGAATTGTCATCTGCTCCAAATA
>CM031622.1:7510292-7547792 GCA_018398815.1 Conus ventricosus
CAAACCATCACGCGTTGATTGTTGGGAGCTGGCTTGAGACAGCTAAAGCCATGTTTAAAAAACATGGCGTTCATTTCTTAAGGCGGAGGTAAACACGACTGATTCGTATGCTAAAAAACTTATATTTGAAACATTTTTGCTGTTCCTCCCAAGTAAAATGTTCTCAGTTTGTATCAGACTTGATTGATTGTTAACTACAGATTCAGTGTTCATGTAGCAAGCTGATCTGTGTTAAGATGTGTATACTTTTCTACTTTTCTAATTCTAACTAGTTCATCTGCCTTCAAGTGTGTCCTTATGCAACTGAATGGCGATTTTCGAATGTTCTGGCAAACAAACTAGATAGGGCTAGGCAGACCTTAGTACATCTACCAGTATGGAGAGGAGTAGTGCGTAGCCGGGAGGCGGCCTGTGGGGAAGTCAGCCTTGCTATAAATAGCCGTTTATACATGAAAGGCTATTTTTAGCAGCAAGAGGACTGCGGGGAAATCCGCCTTGCTATAAATAGCCGTTTATACATGAACGGCTATTTTTAGCAGCAAGAGGATCTGCGGGGAAATCCGCCTTGCTATAAATAGCCGTTTATACATGAACGGCTATTTTTAGCAGCAAGAGGCCTGTGGGGAAATCCGCCCTGCTATAAATAGCCGTTTATACATGAACGGCTATTTTTAGCAGCAAGAGGACTGTGGGGAAATCCGCCCTGCTATAAATAGCCGTTTATACATGAACGGCTATTTTTAGCAGCAAGAGGACTGTGGGGAAATCCGCCTTGCTGACTGCTACTATAAATAGCCGTTTATGTGTGAACGCCCTATTTTAGCAGCATGAGTCTAACAGGATGTAGTGGTGCTCGTAACTGGGACAGATGTGCCCCCCCCACCCCACGCATGCACACCTCCTCCTCCCACCCCCACCCACGCATGCACACCTCCTTCCCACCCCCACCCACGCATGCACACCTCCTCCTCCCACCCCCACCCCACCCCACGCATGCACACACTTAAGTCACTTTTAAGTTCTTAACTTAAGTCACTTCAAGTCACCCCAAGTTCTTAATTAAGTTTTTAATTAAGTTTTTAATTAATACTTCAAGTTCTTAATAAGTTCTTGATTAAGTTCTTGATTAAGTTACCTCAAGATCATAACTAAGTCATCCTCTAAGTACAACCAAGTTTTTATTCAAGTTATCTTATAATTATCAAAAGAATACAATCTATGTTTTTATCTTAAATAGTAGATGTCTAATATAGTACACACACGCCTCAAAAACGCGTCATCGTTGAGGATGTCTTGCTTAACGCCCTTAGCGCGGGATCGGTCAGCATAGATCTTAATGAAGTTTTTACATCCGAAGCAACCGCATTGATTACAATTCTGGTCTATGGAAATGTCTTTTATAGACTCCATGTCTTTATTTATTGACTTCATCATTTTATAATACGCCATGATCTATTTTTATTAAAAAATTTTAAAATTAAGTTCTTAAAATATTATTCCATTTGAAATGGATCAAAATGATGCTTTGTTATTGGCGGTTTTGGCGTGCTGTTGTCTTTTTCTGTATTTAACGGTTCAGATTTTTTTGATTGCTTTTGTTTCTGCTGCCATTGTGTATATATTTTATAACCGTAATAACTGCCCCAACAGCAGCAATGGCGCCAAAAATGGCAACAGTTTTAAGTTCAATATACCATGAAGACTTTGGCGCCCTCGAATCACATGGAGTTTTATAGCGGGCATTGAATCAACTTGTTCTGGCGCTGGCGGTGTTATGTTTTTCATGATGAGTTATATTCTGTAACATTAATTTTTTTTGTCTGTTCCACTCTGCTAATTTTTTTCCTGCTTTAACACGTCCAGGATGAGGATGCTTTTCACTGGAGAGAACAGGGAAATGCCGCTTCTGGCTCACTTTCCCACCCTCCACCGAGTTTTCGGGCGAAAGTGACCTAGAATCGCATATTACTGTTCTCTGACAAGTAAGACGTCAATAACCAAAAAATAACGATTATCTACAAACAAAACATACTGTGTAGGGTTATCTGTTTTCAATACTAATTTACAAAAACTTTTCAGATTTCAGTTTTTGTTTAAATCCTATGTTTTCCTGGTCATTTTCAATAACATCATTTTCACGCAAACATTCATCAAATGAGTCTCTGTCTTTCATGTGAAATAAAACTAAAGTTTTTTAAAACCGAGTTATATTTTTGACATAAAATCCACACATACACACTGCAGGCGAGAGAGATTGGCTTATGCAGGCATGCAGTGAAGCGCAGCACTCCCCAGAGATTTCAATAGAAGCATTCAGAGCAAGCTAGTGGTCTCCACTCATGCACCGTTGGATTTGTAAAGCCAGTCAGCAGTTATGAATAGCGATCGATTTTCTATTGCTGCAGTTCTGAATACTGCGTCACTTCTTGTTTACCAACTGTGTGTCTCTGTCACTGGTAATATGAGAAAGGTAAATGACGGGGGCTACACCCCTAATTGCTGGTGCCCACAGTAAGAACGTGTAAAGGGAGGAGAATAATAGCGAGCTTGCGACGTGTACCAGGAATGTTCACGCAAGGCTAGTTTTGCCGCGGCATACACCTCCCTTCCTTTCAACACTGTAAAAGCGCTCAATTTCTAAAGACTTCCCGCACTTCCTTAATCTTGTAAAGACATGTTTTCCTCCAGTCTATGTTGACAGTATGTGTCTTGTTATTTTCTCTGTTGGTGTGCGCGCACGTTTGGGTGCGTTAACTATACTGGTGAACAAACGGGTGAGTTGAAATGGTAAATAAATATTTGAGAGAAAAGATAATCTTACCTGTTATTTCCATCTTCAGCGTGAGCAGGTTATTCACTTCCAAGTCGGCTTCAAGGCAGGATTCTCTTGAAGTGCAGATTTTATTTTGGTGGTGAGAGAGATAGCTTCTGAAATTGTTATTGCTAGTTTTGAAAGTTGCTTGTACTTTCCAAACAGGCGGGTAGTTCTCCTCAGTTTATTTATCCATCTGAGAGAATGCTGCAAGTGGGATTCTACAAAGTTACAAAAATTTCTTCTGTTTAATTCACACAGCCTTTCTAACCACTTGCCATATGCTAGATAGCTTCTTAGATTTTGATTTTTCCTCAATTTAAGGATTGTTTGACTTGTGGTGATGATTGTTTTTACTTCTTCAACAGTTTTGCTTTCATCATTACTCTGGAATTGCATTCAATGTGTTTTCAACTAACAGCCTGTCTTCAACCTTCGAAAATCTTAGTTTTTCTAACAGATTTTTTCCTGATAAGTGTATAAACTTTTCACGTTTTCTTTTCCTTCTTGTCGGAAAGACAGCAGTAGGTTGCTTTGGTAACTGATTTTTATGTTCTTTGTTGTAACGTTCCGCCTCTTTAATTCCTCTTTGCTTCAAAACAGATTGCACTTCTTTCCAATGTTGTTGAATAGCAGCATAATAGTCAAGGTGCTGTTGAATTCTATTGTTGTATTCGTCTATGGGTTCACCAGTGGCTTCATCTTCCCAATCAATAGTTAAGTCTTCTTCATCATCACTGATCACAATTGTTTCTATTTCTTGGCTAAGTCCTGTGATTGCTCTGGTTTTATTTCTCTAAGTAAGTCAGACTCCTGGGAACTCTCGGTTCCATCTAATTGTACACTTTCTATAACAATTTGTAGACACAAAAACTTAACCGCCTTTTCCCCACTCGATCAAGAACGCACTGTGCTGTTGGCTGCGCTCCAAAACGGGGCTTGAAGGGCCCACTTGGGCATTGAGCCAAGTAGAACCAGCGAAGCATAGCAATACTTGTCATTGCTTGTAACACTGAAGTAGGTCGCGCAACTGCCCGTAGCGCTCAAATAGGTCAACCTGTATTGGAACACTGCTGATTCACTGGCATTATTGTTGCTGCCCCATGACTTTGTATATAGTGAAATGACATTTTGCTGTTGTGTTTGCCTGTTTAGACGTGCTGTGCTTCACTGCCTGTCTTCACTGCTTCAACGTCCTGCTTCAACTTTTTTGGCTGCTTTTTCAAGCGGCCACAGAGTGTACTTTATTCAACTGTCTTGTTTATTAAATCAAGCTTTTGATAAATGCACTTGGTGGCCGCTTTGAATAATCTTCAGTTGACAGAGAGACTGACAGCCGTCTTGAATTTACGGTGCTTAAGCGCCAACCATAAAACCCTTTCCCATTTTCCTATGCAAGCACTTCCTTATTTTTTAAATGTTTGTGCTGTTATTGTTGTTGTTTTACTGATAATAACTATATTATATTCTGAACATTCGTTTCTTATAAATAATCAAAGGTGCGCGCACACACACGCACGCACGTCCCCCACCCCCACCCCACGCACGCACGTCCCCCCAACCCCCACCACGCACGCACAAACCCCCACCCCCACCCCCCGTGTACACCACCACACTCCCACCCCAAGTCACCCCAAGTTCTTAATTAAGTTTTAATTAAGTCACCCCAAGTTCTTAATTAAGTTTTTAATTAAGTTACTTCAAGTTCTTAATAAGTTCTTGATTAAGTTTTTAATTAAGTTCTTGATTAAGTCACCTCAAGATCATAACTAAGTCATCCTTTAAGTACAACCAGTTCGATTCAAGTTATCTTTAATTATCAAAAAAATACAATTTATGTTTTTATCTTAAATAGTAAATGCCTAATATAGTACACACACGCCTCAAAAAACGCGTCATCGTTGAGGATGTCTTGCTCAGCGTTCTCTGATAGATCTTAATGAAGTTTTTACATCCGAAGCAACCGCATTGATTACAATTCTGGTCTATGGAAATGTCTTTTATAGACTCCATGTCTTTATTTATTGACTTTATCATTTTATAATACGCGATGAACTATTTTATTAAAAATTTTAAAATTAAGTTCTTAAATATTATTCCATTTGAAATGGATCAAAATGATCTTTTGTTGTTGGCGGTTTTGGCGTGCTGTTGTCTTTTTCTGTATTTAGTGGTTCAAATTTTTTTGATTGCTTTTGTTTTTGTTGCCATTTGTTATATATTTTATAACCGTAATAACTGCCCCCAACAGCAGCAATGGCGCCAAAAATGGCAACAGTTTTAAGTTCAATATTCCATGAAGACTTTGGGGCCCTTGTATCACATGGGGTTTTTATAGCTGGCATTGAATCAACTTGTTCTGGCGTTGGTGGTGTTATGTTTTCATGATGAGTCATATTCTGTAACATTAATTTTTTGTGTTCTGTTCCACTCTGCAAATTTTTTTCCTGCTTCAAACACGCCCAGGATTTTTAAATGGTCTCCACCTGATTCAGCGTTTTCTGCTGATTTCTGGCTTGGTTACTTTCTCCACCTGATTCAATGTTTCCTGGTTCTGATGATTTTCCAGCTCGTACATTTGGAAGGGAAACAAAATCTATATGATTAAAAGTTATTAATCCCATGATTAATGGCGATAACAATGTTCCAAATCTATAGTATAAATCACACCCCAGAGACTCTAATGACTTTGTTAAAACTGGATCTTGCGTTAAATCATACGTAAGATCTTGTTCAGAATCAATGGGAGCAAATCTACTGACTAGTTTAGTGTACAAACTAATAACCGTTTGCCCCACACTTTTCACCATTCTAGACCCCAGCTGCGCTTCATACCTGTTTATGATACTTTAAAATGTCTTGCGGCGGCATCTGTTGAATCTGTTCAATGCTGAATTCAGTTCCGAGGAACTGTTTTGTTTTCCCACATGCTGCCAAAGAATTACAGCCTCTCCTTTTTGGGCATAATAGCTTGGTCATCAACTTGGTCATTCATAAGTTCAGGAAGGTTTAGGCTGCCTTGTAGCTGTAGGAGATCATCACTGTTCATGTTTTTTAATAATTATAATTATTTTATTTTATAAAAATGAGCACCGAAAAAACTGTTACCAACCTTGTATACCATTCTGCTGTTATTGGAGGCCTAAGTGTAGGATACTCAATGCTTGGTAAAAGCTTGTTAAGAATTAAACCAGCAGATCTTGGCAAACTAGACTTTGAGGATTCAGCAAAGCTAATTGCTATCATTGCAGCTTCGGTTGCCACGAAAGATTTTCTAGTCAAGCAAGGAATAATTCCAGACAATATAAATATGTAAGAAAAAAAATACATTTATAAAAAAATGGCTCACTCGCAATAATGATAGGCGGCGCTGTGGTGAATGCGCTTGCTTTTAGCGGAAGTAATTTCGCATTTAGTAAACTGGGGAATGACGGCGAGAGAAAAAGACATAACAAAGCTATGGAGCAACTAGCAGCTGCACAAGACGCCTATGAAAGGCAGAGACTTGAGCAGTTAGATTTATTAATGACACACTGAAAAGACAGGGGCATGCAGCTTACACATTTAAAAATGTTGATCAAGCAATAAAACAATATTATCTAGTAACAGGCAAACCAATCGAGACATTGCCCCCACCAAAATTCAGTGACTTTTATCAACCATCAGAAAAAACAAAAGATGCAAGAAATCGGGTTTATTGTCGTAGGTATGACCGTTGTGTATTTTGTTGCACATAATATTGGCTGAATAAAAAATGAACAAAATCTATTATTCGCCCAAAGGATATTGGAAGGGAATCACAGCAATTAAAAAGCTAAGCCAAGCAGCGGGAGTCAGTGAACAAACAGCAAAAGAATGGTTATCTAAACAAGCGATTTGGCAAATTTATTTACCTGCGCCCAAACGAATACAGAGACCACACTTTGTCAATACAACTCCAAACGACACCCATCAATGGATCTTCTATATTTACCCTCTGATAGGATTAGACGAAAAAGATTAAGTACGCACTCACAGTCATTGACATGGCTTCAAGATACAAAGATGCGGAGCCATTAACACAAAAGAGTGCTTCTGCCGTTGCTGTCGCTATACAACTAATATACCAACGAGGGCCACTAACTTATCCTCGCATGATTCAAGTTGATGATGGAAAAGAATTTAAAGGCCAAGTGAATCAATTATTGTTGAAAACATAGAGTTACCATTAAAGAGGCATTCCAGGAGTTCACAGATCACAGGCTTTAGTTGAAAACTTAACAAACAGTTAGCCGAAAGACTTTTCTCCTACCAGTATCACAGAGAGCTGATTGACAACTCTCGCAACACAGAATGGGTTAGAAGATTGCCCTCAGTTTTGCGCGCAATGAATAATGAAGAATTTAAAGGGCTAAAGCCAGTACAAGCAATCAAAAGAAAAACAATAAATGTTGCTGAAGGAGAGTCTTCATCCGGCAAACTATTACCATTTGGTTTGAAAGTAAGGTACCTTTATTTACCGGGGGAAGCAGAAGGGGACACTCGCATCAGGGCAACCGATCCGGTTTGGAGTGTTGATCCATATGAAATAAAAAGAATTGTAAAAATGAATCCGCCCGTGTATTATTTACGAGAAACTGACACAACAAAACAACCAGCTCCTCAAAGATCTTTTGTGAAGGAAGAACTGCAGATAATCCCACCGGGCACAGTTCGCTTTAATTAATTTACGGTTCTATAATGTCCATATGCATATGAAAACTCTGGATAACAAACACACGTTTTGTGTTTGTTCTATCTAATGACTTCTTTGTTACAACTGTTGTGTTGATCTCATGTAGATTAGATCGCAGTTTTACGTTGTCATGATGGAAAGTCTTATTGCCAAACAATGCTCTTTGTAGTTGTCATGTGATATGTTTGACTGCACAACGCTGCGAGATATTCCCTTTGCTTTCTTAATGATTTTCTCCTGGCTCGAAATACTGTACATTTTTGACCTTAACCCCACATACTCCTTGATTACCTTTCCAGATAATTCATCCTTCATCTTTCCTAAAACCTTTTTGTTAGTAATTGAATGCAAAGGTGAATCTTTAGGGTAATCAGATGTATCATACCATCCCGCATGTCCTTTAGCTACTTCCATTTCCATGTCTTTATAGATGTCTTCAGTAGGAATATCTATAACAAAACTATCTGTATCTGTGTAAAGCACTCTGGACTCAGGATACGAGGGCTTAAAGTAGTCATAAAGAAACTCTAACATCAAAAGCTTTGATAATTCTAAAAACAGTAAACCCAATAAAATACAGGTT
Organism: Conus ventricosus; assembly: GCA_018398815.1. Classification (NCBI taxonomy): domain Eukaryota; kingdom Metazoa; phylum Mollusca; class Gastropoda; order Neogastropoda; family Conidae; genus Conus; species Conus ventricosus. The sequence goes on from CM031622.1 coordinate 7,518,402, forward strand.
TGTCTAATTTGACTTTCTTTTTTTTCATCATTATGCCAAAAAGCTGATCATGAAATCTTCTAAAGTCCTGATAATTAGGTTTTGAAGTCAGCTTAATTGCTTCGTTCTCTTGGTGACCAATCTGACATCTTTACGCTTGTGCGGATTCTCCATAGTCTTTCCAAAACAGCTGTTGTTCATCAGCTTGAAAAAGTCTTTTTCTGAAGCATCTGTGGATTTAGTTCTGAGATCAGTGTTCTTCATGATGTATGGTTTCATGAACTGTTTCTTGATCAAAAGCAATTATGCGATGAACCTGCTGTCAACTTCAATCCATGTCTTAAATAAAATTGCAGAAGTCTTGTAATGACAGACATATTTTTTTTTGCCTCGAAGATTAGGCACAAGTTTAGGCGGTTCTCTTGGATCCATCTTTAGACTTTCTGCTGCTAATGGATAGTCATTATGCAGGTCATGGAGTTCATGAGGATATTCTAAGTCAACTTCTAGAATGAAACCACGCTGTTGATCAGGCGTTAAACTGCTCAACCACTTTAATGCCTTTTGAATATTATTCGGATCACCGCCTGTGTACATTTTAAAGTTGCGTAACGGAAGTGATTGCGCCATTGCCCATCCATACAGATTGTTTGCATCTAAATACATAAGATAGTTAGACCTTTTACTCGGATCATAGTCGTCCAAGTATTTGTTGTTTGCTTTACAGTAATGATGCGACGCCATACTATCCTTCCTCCACGCAACCCGTTTTCAATCATCTGAATCATTGGTAAATCCGACAATAAATCAATCTGTACTCCAGTAAACTTTAAGAAGCATCCCAGCTCATCCCGGGCGCAGAAATATAATGCGCAGGATCCAGGCTATAATGTTTTCATGCAGGTCTTTCTATAATTTTCAAAAATATCCGCCAACAAACATACATCGGCCATTAAGTAGGAGTCATGATAGTCTCCCATCGTTTTACAATCTAACTTCTGCACGCATCTTGAGCATGCTGGTAATCAGAATCACTGATGTCCTTTCCTCTCAGACTAGAAAGAGAACGCGCCTTTAGGAGGAAGTGTGTCTTCATCAAACCTTTCCCAACTGTTCATGTACTCATAAGGGTAAACGCCCTTTCTAACAAGAGTTGAGTTAAAATATTCTTCCGTTATTGGGCAGGACTTTAGGACATAGCCATGACTCTAATGAACCCATCATGTGCTGCATAGAGTCATAAAAAGACATGTATTTAAAGTGAAACACATGTACTTTTCTGATGACTGTGCAATGCATGACACCCTAAAAGCATCGTCTACTGCTTTCATTATAAGATGAGAGTCGTAACCTCGCAAGTTATGAAAGAATACAGGCAGCTTCCATGTCTAGGATCAAACTTTAGTTGAAGATTGCATTTGTTATGCGCCCGCTCCTCTGAACTTTCCGCTAATGTGATCATGGTCTCTTACTGTTGGATTCTCTGCGTTTGGATGAGAGACCTAAACCGCAAATCCAACAATGTGTGGCTGAGTCATACTGTTGTTGGTCTTCAGGTGTCATTATGATTTCAGATAAGTTTAGATTATTAGAACAGTCATTGCGCACTTGCTGCATGCGTTCTAAGAAGTATTCTGCGGCATTGGCCCTCTATATAATTTTGGCTTTGAATGAACGCCATCCGACCTGACAACGATGAAAGCAAATGAACAAATTTGATGATTACTCATTAAGACCGTTTTTTCGAAGTTTTTGTGGCTGGCCCTTCATAAGGAACAATGAGTGATTCAAAGTCTGCGTAAACTACGTATGGAGAATGTTGCAGTTTTTTCAGTTTTAAAACTAACTTTAGATCCAGGTGGGGGCGTAATTAGTTCTGTATTACAATCTACAGAACTTTACAATGTTTTATATGTTCACAGTCGCGGCTTGAACAGATGGAATTCTTGTTAAACAGTTTCTGCAGAATTCTTGTTTATGGTAATGCTTTGAAGTATTGCCGCAATAATCTACTCATTGTGCGTATTAATGTGTAATGCGGTAGCCCCGCTGGTGAAAACATCAGTAGTAAGTCAACATGATTTTTGTCTGGTTCGCCAATTGTTGGCTTGTCTTGGACACTTTAATTGGCACCAAATTTGTTTCCTCATCCCATGTGTATACATTAACAGTTATTGGTTTGTTTTGTTCTTCAAACTGATCAATTTGGTCTACACTAACAGGAAAGGACACCCCACTAAAGTTAAGATCATTGATGTAAGGGTGATAGTTAGACACTCTCTCTGCGTTTTTGCGGGCGTAATGCAGCCTTGCAAGAACACACCACATAAACATTGTTGTCTGTATTCTTTATGTTTAGAACTGCTCTTTTTGCAACTAATGCTGGAGGTAGTGGAATGTAAGACTTGCCAACAATCGGTGCATACTTAGCCTGTTTTAATCTAATCTCTAAACTTCGCCCTCTGACCAACCAGAGCCTCTCATTTTGGCTTCTTCAGCCGCAGCGTCAAACTGTGCAAGCAGTTCGTCTGCCCAACCGGGTGTTAAGTCGTTATGAGAAAGAATAGTCTGTTGTTTAGTTGAGACCCAGACTTCTAGATTTTCTTCATTTATTGTTATATAGTCGATTAAAACAGCTAACATTACTTAACTGGCGGGTCTATTGTTAGTTTACTTGGAACTTGAGAAATTGCATGTACACGCTTGCCTGTACGTTTGTTGGGTCAATGACTTCTAAATCAATATCATTCAGTGCTCTTGATAAACGCTCTCTCTCAAGCATTCCTTCAAACAATTCGTCTTGCCCTTCATAATATCTTAGCCATGTTGAGTTTCTTTCTAACTCAAAATATTTATTTAAATTAAAAAAAAAAACTTAATCAGAATCAATATCAACGGTCTTTTTGTGCTTGGACTCATAAACTAAAGTATAAACACCCTTCGGTGTTGTTACTGTGAGCTGTTTAGAACAGAGTTTAATGTCTCGTTTACTTTTTTTAAGCATTCCTTTTTTATTCTGCTCGGCGTCTGGCTGTTGAGAAAAACTTGCCCTCGCCTTTCTTTGAGATCAAACTTTTGTCTTTTGTAGTCATCAAAATCGGCCTGTAAACGATTAAATTCTTCATCCGTGATGTTTGAGTCAACAAGCGCTTTATTTATTGTCAGTTTAAAACGAACTAAGTTTAGCCGTTATTAGTTGAACCATAGCTGTGTGCTTTGGAGTTTAGTTTTTAATTTTTTGCTAGCAGCACCTACAGCTAATGAAACACAGACCGAGAGCTAAAGACAAACCTCCTAGAGGTAAAGCTGCGGGTGCGCCTATGCCTGTTGCTAAGAGACCAACACTCGTTCCTGCTGATAGAGCACTTATAGTTGATGCTCCAGTATTAACATATGTAACAGCATTAAAGGCAGCAGAATACCTTCGTTTGGTTTTGCTGTATTTTGAAAGGTCTTGCTCCTAGTACTTGCTGCATTTGCGTAATGTTTGTTAATCTAAAGGTTTTTATGTTAGGGGTTTCTACTATCTCTTCTTTTGGCGGCGCTGTAGGCACATTTGGATAAACTTGAAACAGACATGCTTTTTATAAAATAAAAATAATTTAGTATTGTATATCTTTTAATCTGTTATTTTCAATATTCAGCTGCGCATCATATATTAAAAAACAAATGTACATTAAGCGGTTTATCGGCTTCTTCTTCTTTATCAATTTGAATGTTTATTACGTCTCTCACAGTTCTCCCGCTTCCATGTAACTGATTATCCTCCGTTGACCTTTAGGTCAACCCATAAACCGTATTTTGTTGTTAAATAATCATCAAGTCTTACGCTGTGTAAGGTGTAGATCTTTAGCCACAAGGTCAACTGTTAGATTTCTACACCTCCCACCTCCAAACAGTTTTCTTATTTCATCAAAATGCTGATAAGGTTTAAGCCCGCTAGCATAGATTTGGGTTAGGACTGCCCTCAATCGAACATTGCACTTTCGTTATTTTGGATTAAAAAACTTTTCACTTCCTCTTTTGAATGGTTCTTCATCTTCACACAGCAATAAAATACCTTTAAGCGATCTTGCTGAGACGCTAAAACTAAAATTCCATATAGTGTCTGCCTGTCTTCTAGGATATGTTGTATGATGAATCACTCTTTCGTAATATATTGCTAATTTTGACTGATATGGTGCTCAATCTGCCTTGCTAAATTTAGGGTTGCTAACAACGTCAAACTCTAACGAGATGTCAGAAATGCTGTACTTTGCTTCGGTGTCTGATGATTTGTAACCCGTTTGTATTCATTAAAAGTTGTTCATATGACAATCTGTCTTTTAATGCTCCTTGAAAGTATGGCGCATGCGCTTTTAACAACTCAAAATCTAAGGGAATGGAAAAGCGATTTCCAAACGCAAATTTACAGCTACATACTTTTTGCCGTCTTTAGTATCTGCGGCACCTATTCTATGTTTTAGTGCTTCTTCATTTCTATTCCTTGAAACGCAAAGTCAGCCCTTTCATTCCCAGTTAGCCATAGATCAGAATAGGTTAAAAATATGTCTGCATTGTGTAAAGAAAATATTTCTTGCCCCTCAAGTTTTATAGAAATTTTCTTAACGATTGCCCGACCCAGATTCTGGACAACCTGTCCTGTTTGTGTCTGTTGCTGATTCGAGTTCTATTTTGAAAGTAAGTTGCGCAGAGCCTGGCACAATCACTTCATCTGCTCCTAGGTCTGGAAATTTAACAGTAAGAATTTGATCTGCATCAATAGTAGATGGATTATTTGGACAGTAATAGTCCGCTTATTTCCCTTCACGCCAAAGGGTTCTTTCAGTCTTCTATGCGGGTTAAGAATCGAGCCATGTGCTTGCGACATTTTATGAAGCAAAATAAAAATTAATTATTTAAAAACATGGCAGGAATTGAAGATGAAGAAGATTATGATGTTTTTGATCCTGGAGACGACATGAGTGAAATGATCCCTTTGACACAGCATCGCTCAATGCACTCAATGCGGCATGAATTAACAGAAAGTAAGGTTAAATCATTTTACGAAAGTTTAGGTCAAGAACCTCCCGAATTTATAGACCCAAATGATTTTGAATTAAAAGATGACCATTTGTTTGTGAGGAGCGACCAAGGACTTGTTCAGCTTACATCTAACCAGACTCATCAAAGTTTTTAAAAAAGAGTACAATTAGGACAAAGGCCCAGTGTGAGCGATCAAAATCGCCTTGGCATTACTAAACCAAAATTAGATAGGGATGCAGTTGCTAAACTTCAAAACACACTGCAGGAACTCCAACAGCTAACCAAATACAAAACATGGAACTTAAAGAATTAAATCAATCGGCAGATGAAATAATAAATGCAATAGAAGCAGAAACCAGTTTTTCAGAAGAAACAGCATTAAAGACTATACACGACTCGCCGCTACCCATGCGAGAAATAGCGGCCCTTGATCATGCTTTGAGAAGCATCAGAGGCGAATTAACAAACAATTTAGCAAAACTAGGCGAACTAGATGAGCATATAAAAAGAGAAAAAGAAAACTCGTTGAGGCTGATGACGCCAACTTAGGGCCTGATATTAAAGAAAGAATAAGACAAAGACTAAAGATCTTGAACAAGAAAGATCAGCAAGACTAGAAGCGCTGACTACTAACCGAGACCAATTACGAACTCAAGTGAATAGAATAAGAGAAACCATCGAAAAAATTTTATATGAAGACACGACACTAGCAGAACGAATACGAACACTGTTTAGAGAGCAAGGAGTCACATTAGCAAGCGTTATAAACTGCCTTAGGATTTGCAATAAGTACACTGGTGTTGGCTATTACAGGCGGCGGCGGCCAAAGTTCAGTACTCCACCGCCATCGCCTCCACCTGATAAATCATGGGTAAAAAAACAGCTTGATCATCTTGCGAATTTATTAAAAAAATTAGCCAGTAAAGCTATAGATTCTTTACCAGGAATATTGGGGAGTATTGTCAGCTGGCTTTTGTCTACTGCAAGCAAAGTAGTTGGCTTTATGGCCGAGCACTTATGGACATTAGTTCTCGTAATAGTTGGGTTACTATTTAGTAAGATAAAGACCAAGTAATCCTATGCCAGTTAATCCAAGAACAAGCGCTGTCTTTTCATATTCATGGTCATCGCGAACAGAGTCCGCGAGCTTTGCTGAGTCTTCAATGACTTTGGGGGTTTGGACTTCGGGGATTGGATGACTTAATCTTGGGTGTTCTTTATTGTTTGTAATATTACTGGCTCAGAATTTATGTCGTTTTTCCAACCTTCTGTTCATTGCCTGCTATAAGAATTTCATTATTATAGTTTATTATTGTACCTATCTGGAGTCTGAGGTCAGAAGGCAGCATGTATAAACCAGTGCCAACAGCAAAGTCTACTTTCGATCTTGCGTATTGTAAAACATGTTGGTACCTTTGAATACTTGAAGGTAAATCAACTGTAGAATTAATGGCGTCCTCTAAATTTGCTAAGTATTGTTTTTGTGCGTCAAAGCCAGTAGAAAGAATCAGTTATGCTCGATCTTGCCTGTGCTTGCGAACCTAGCAAACACCAAACGTAAGTAGAATAGAGTCGTTTATTCGTTCTATTCCCGCTCTAGTTAGGCCCTTAGAAGTGTCTAAGATAAATGTTGCCCATGCTGTTTTATGCTCTTGCTCTATGGACCAGGGCTGAACAATTTTGAAAGGAGAACGCCAGTCATAGTTATACTTTCTGTGCGTGCCCCGAAAATAAATGACGCCTAGGCCATGATTAAGATCCAACTTTTGTCTAAAGTCTATCTTGATGTTAATATTGAATTCGTTACAGATCCCTTCAAAAGCCTTCATGTCTATTCTGTTGCTGAATGGATTAAACGATTTGTCATTCGGTAATGGTGCTTGCAGTTCAGTCAAAATACGTCTAAAGGTGTAATAGAAATGAAATCTGTACACTGACCTCACCAAAGGATCATGGTTGATTTAAATGATCGGCATACGCCACTCCACACCCAGTTGATGCGCAAAACACAGCAAGTTTAACTGGTTCTGATAAAACTGCATCGGATGACTAAACCACGCTTTCTGGATGTGCTCGTTTTCAATAGGGGGGTTAAGATAGCTCTTCAATGGAGTACTCACCTTTTTATGAAAAGAGGCAGTCTGGGTCACAGCAATGTCGAGGGTGTCAGTTGCTATATTTTTAAGATTGTAGTGCGGCCCCAACAGAATATTTTGCGCCAGTATATTTGAATGCACTCATTTTTAATTTGTTTTTAAAAAATGTTTGTAACAATAACAACTCAAGACAGTCTTCGTTTTAGAACATGCTATTGATAACAATTGCGGGGCCAAAACGGTCGCGCTCCATGAAATATTTTTACAAAGTCAAAGGGTTTAATATAAGCGAAACCAAGGGGAATAATAAGATTACAAAAGTTGTGGGGCTCAAAGCTAACCAGTTAACAATACCTGATGGTTATTACGGGTTTTGCTCACTAAAAGAAGCAATGAGTAAATTCGGCATTACTCTCAAACTTAACAATGCAAATCTAAAAACAATATTAACATTCGAACCTGAAAAAGCAGATTACTTATTTGATAAAGAGCTAGCTAAAATGTTAGGCTTTAAAGTTGACACTCAGGTCACTAAAAGATTTGTTGTTGCGCCAAAACAAAACTACTTTTAAGGGGGAAAATCCGCTCGATCTTGCATTACATTCATTACTTTATGTTCATTGGATGAGCTGAGCACTGATGAAAACTTATATGATGGAAGGCCCTCAAATGTTTTAAGAGCTTTACCGGCGGGGAAAGCTGCATATTGCGATTATGAAATTATACAATTCCCTAATTTACAGTTTAAAAGATTAGTTTGTGGGAGGGTTGGATCATTTAATATAAAAATTGCAGACAAAGCGAGGGAAAGTTGTGAAATGCGATAACCTACACATTGTTTTGGAAATAAAATAATAAACTGTACTAAAAATGTCGCGTGGGCCAGAAGAATCCGGAGTTACATTAGCGCCTGTGAGGTGTATAACTTTAGAATTAAAAGACCTTGCAGACGTTGCGGACTTTGAACAGAATGGTGAGATAGGCGCTTTGTATGGTTTTGAGTACACTAAAGATGGTGATTATAAACGCAAAGAGGTTGGCGACAGCAAAAAGTTTCCTAAACTAGAACAACTGCGCAATCTAGAAGCAAATAATGTTGGCCAGTATGAATATAAAATAGTTCGAAAACCTGACCTCAAATGGCACTTAGAACCATATTTAGAATGGGAAATTAAAATTTGAATTCATAAGCCCATTTACATTTTTTGGCCGTCAAAAAAGTTTCAGAAAAGCATTCAACTCTGGCCCTCTTACACGTAAGTCTTATGCCGGACGACAATAGTCGGAAAGAGATTGAAATAACGCCGTATGGGAAAAAAACAGTACATCCTCCACAGAAGAGAAACGGTTTTAAGGAAGCTTCTACAAAATTACAGTTCTTTCCAAGCAGAAAATTAGGAGACACGTTCACAATGATATTTGAAATTTCTGTCTTTAAAGATGAGGGGAGGGATGGGGTTGTGGGCGTCAGTGACGTCCTTTTAAAAGGAATTCTAATTAGCTGGCAAAACTTAGACGTTAAACGTCTTAACGTTACCATCGTCGTTCTTCACAATGGTGAGGATATTAAGGTTATAACAACAAGCAACAAAAATCACTGTTGACTTAAATAGAAACATCTTACAGAACTGAATTGGATTAATCTTACACATTTAGGCCTTGTAGGGTTTTATTATACTGAACAAGTTTTGACAGAGAGCATGATAAAAACAATAACTGGATTAGATTAAATTCTATTATAAAACTATGGAGCAGTTAAACTTTATGACAAAAACCCCTCATTGTTCATTAATTTGTGGGCAAACTGGTTGTGGAAAAACAATATTTATCCTCAACCTGTTACAAACAGTTTATCGTTATAATTTTGATCATATTGTGATTTTCTGCCCAACACTTAAATGGAAACCAAAAGCATATCATGATTAGAAGGTTTATATGGACAGATGATGACATATTTTTTAGTTAATCCTAGCAATAAACTGAGTGAGTGTTAGAACAGTTTTATAAACTGTTTGAAGGAACGCAGACACTATTTATTATAGATGACTGTTCGGCAGAAAAGACATAGTTAAAAGAACACTTTATCAAAACTGCTTTGTGAAGACATGCTGGGATAAGTGTGTGGATTTTATGTCAAAATATAACTCGGTTTTAAAGACTTTAGAGAACAGTTAAAAACTGTAGTTTTATTTCACATGAAAGACAGAGACTCATTGAAGAATGTTTGCGCGAAAATGATGTTATTGAAAATGACCAGGAAAAACACAGGATTAAACAAAAACTGAAATCTGAAAAGTTTAGTAAATTAGTATTGAAAAGGATAACCCTGCACAGTATGTTTGTTTGTAAGGTCGTTTTTTTGGGTTATTGAAGTCTTACTTGTCAGAGAACAGGGAAATGCCGCTTCTGGGTCACTTCGCCCGAAAACTGGTTGAGGGCGAAAGTGAGCCAGAAGCGGCATTTCCCTGTTCTCTACTGGTCCCCACCTGATCAGTGTTTTCTGCTGATTTTCTGGCTTGGTTACTTTCTCCACCTGATTCAATGTTTCCTGATTCTGGTTCTGGATTTTCCAGGCTCGTTCTTTTGAAGGGAAACAAAATCTATAGATTAAAAGTTATTAATCCCATGATTAATGGCGATAACATGTTCCAATCTGTAGTATAGATCACATCCTAGAGACTCTAATGACTTGGTTTAAACTGGATCTTGCGTTAAATCATACGTAAGATCTTGTTCAGAATCAATGTGAGCAAATCTACTGACTAGTTTAGTGTACAAACTAAGAAACCGTTTGCCCCACACTTTTCACCATTCTAGACCCCAGCTGCGCTTCATACCTGTTATGATACTTTATAATGTCTTGCGGCGACATCTGTTGAATCTGTTCTATGCTGAATTCAGTTCCGAGGAACTGTTTTGTTTTCCCACATGCTGCCAAAGAATACAGCCTCTCCTTTTTGGCATAATAGCTTGGTCATCAACTTGGTCATTCATAAGTTCGGGAAGGTTTAGGCCGCCTTGTAGCTGTAGTAGATCATCACTGTTCATGCTTTTTATTAAATTATAATTATTTTATTTTTAAAAAATGAGCACCGAAAAAACTGTTACCAACCTTGTATACCATTCTGCTGTTATTGGAGGCCTAAGTGTAGGATACTCATGCTTGGTAAAAGCTTGTTAAGAATTAAACCAGCAGATCTTGGCAAACTAGACTTTGAGGATTCAGCAAAGCTGATTGCTATATTACAGCTTCGTTTGCCACGAAAGATTTTCTAGTCAAGCAAGGAATAATTCCAGACAGTATAAATATGTAAATAAAAAATCATTTATAAAAAATGGCTTCGCTCGTAATGATGATAGGTGGCGCTGTAGTGAATGCGCTTGCTTTTAGCGGAAGTAATTTCGCATTTAGTAAACTACGGGATGACGGCGAGAGAAAAAGACATAACAAAGCTATGGAGCAACTAGCAGCTGCACAAGACGCCTATGAAAAGCGAGACTTGAGCAGTTAAGATTTTATTAATGACACACTGAAAAAACAGGGGAAATGCAGCTTACATATTTAAAGATGTTGATCAAGCAATAAAAAAATTTATCTAGTAAACAGGCAAAACCGGTCCAGACATTGCCCCCACCAAAATTCAGTGACTTTTATCAACCATCAGAAAAACAAAAAAATGCAAGAAATCGCGTTATTGCCTTTGGTATGACGTCGTGTTTTTTTGTTGCCATAATATTGGCTGAATAAAAAAATGAACAAATCTATTATTTTGCCCAAGAATATTGAAGGGTATCACAGCAATACAAAAGCTAAGCCAAGCGGCGGGGGTCAGTGAACAAACAGCAAAGGAATGGCTATCTAAACAAGCAATTTGGCAAATTTATTTTTCCTGCCCCTAGACAATACAGAGGCCACACTTTTGTGAACGCAATAACCGAACGACACCCATCAAAGGATCTTCTATATTTACCCTCTGATACGATTAGACGAAAAAGATTTAAGTAGCACTCACAGTCATTGACATGGCTTCAAGATACAAAGATGCGAGCCATTAACACAAAAGAGTGCTTCTGCTGTTGCTGTTGCCATACAAAATGATATACCAACGAGGCCCCTTAACTTATCCCCGCATGATTCAAGTCGATGATTTGGGAAAAGAATTTAAAGGCCAAGTGAATCAATTATTGTTAAAACACAGAGTTACTATTAGAAGAGGCATTCCGGGGGTTCACAGATCACAGGCTTTAGTTTTAAAACTTTAACAAACAGTTAGCCGAAAGACTTTTCTCCTACCAGTATCACAGAGAGCTGATTGACAATTCTCGCACACAGAATGGGTTAGAAGACTGCCCTTAGTTTTGCGCGCAATGAATAATGAAGAATTTAAAGGGCTAAAAACCAGCACAAGCAATCAAAAAAAAAACAAAAAATGTTGCTGAAGGAGAGTCTTCATCCGGCAAACTATTACCGTTTGGTTTAAAAGTAAGGTACCTTTATTTACCGGGGGAAGCAGAAGGACACTCGCATCAGGGCAACAGAATCCAGTTTGAGTGTTGACCCGAACGAAATAAAAAGAATTGTAAAAATGAATCCGCCCGTGTGATATTTACAGAAACTGACAAACAAAACAACCAGCTCCTCAAAGATCTTTTGTGAAACGAAGCACTCAGATACTTTCCGCCAGACACATTTCCGCTTTAATTAATTTATTACGGTTCTCCAGTGCCCAATTGCATATGAAAACTCTGGATTAACAAAACCCGTTTTGTTTTTGATTTCTATCTAAGACTTACTTTGTTACAACATTTGTGTTGATCTCATGAAGAATAGCTCGTAGTTTTAGCGTTGTCATGATGAAAAGCTTATTGCCAAATAATGCTTCTTTGTAGTTGTCCATGTGATATGTTTGACTGCACACCCTGCGAGATATTCCCTTTGCTTCCTTAATGATTTTCTCCTGGCTCGAAAATAACTGTACATTTTTTACCTTAAACCAACAAACCCTTGATCACCTTTCCAGATAATACATCCTTCATCTTTTCCTAATAACCTTCTAGTTAGTAATTGAATGCAAAGGCGAATCTTTAGGGTAATCGGACTGTCATAACCATCCTGCATGCCCTTTAGTAGCTACTTCTAATACCATGATCATTATAGATGTCTTCATAGGGATATCTATAAACAAAACTACTGTAATCTGTGTAAAGCACTCTGGACTCGGATAACGAGGGCTTTAAAGTAGTCATAAAGAAACTCTAACATCAAAAGCTTTGATAATTCTAAAACAGTAAAACCAATAATACAGTTTGTCTAATTTGACTTTCTTTTTTATCATCATTAAGCCCAAAAGCTGATCAATGAAATCTTCCAAAGCCTGAAAATTTGGTTTTGAAGTCAGCTTAAATGCTTCGTTCTCTTGTGACTAATCTGACATCTTTGCGCTTGTGCGGATTCTCATAGTCTTTCCGAAACAAACTGTTGTTCATCAGCTTGAAGAAAGTCTTTTTCTGAAGCATCTGTGGATTTGGTTCTGAGATCAGTGTTCTTCATCAGATGTATGGTTTCATGAACTGTTCTTGATCGAAAGCAATTATACGATCACCGCTGTTAACTTTAAAACCATGTCCATAAATAAAATTGTAAGGAAGTCTGTAATGACAGACATAATTTTTTTTGCCCCCGAAGATTGGGCACAAGTTTTTAGGTTTGGCTCTCTTGGATCCATCTTTAATCTTCTGCTGCTAAAGTGATAGTCATATTGAGGTCATGATTCATGAGGAATATACTAGTCAACATCTAAAATGAATCCACGCTGCATCTCGGCGTTAAACTGATCAAGAAACCACTTTAAAAGCCTTATGATATTATTCGTACCTGTGTACATCTTGAGGTTCCGTAAAGGAAGTGATTGCGCCATTGCCCAACCATACAGATGTTTGCGTCTAAATACATGAGATAAGTTAGACCCATTTACTCGGATCAACAGTCCGTCCAAGTATTTGTTGTTTGCTTTACAGTAAAGCTGCGACGCCAATACAAATCCCCCAACAAATCAACCCGTTTTCATTCAATCATCTGAATCATTGGTAAAATCTGACAATAAAACAATCTTTACGACTCCAGTAAACTTTAAGAAAGCGTCCAGCTCATCCCCGGGGCACAGAAATATAAGCGCGGGATCCAGGCTGTAATTTTCACATGAGGTCTTTTCTATAAATTTACAAAAGACTTCCCGCCAACATAACATACATCACCCATTAAGTAGATCATGGATAGTCTCCCATCGTTTTTACACACAAACTCTGCCCACGCATCTTGAGCATGCTGTAATCAGAATCCAACTGAATGACCTTATCCTCTAAGACAAGAAAGAACGCACCTTTAGCGGAAGTGTATCTCTCCAAACCTTTCCCCAACTGTTCATGTACCAAAGGGTAAACACCCTTTCTAACAAGCGTTGGTCAAAAGTATTTGTTCCGATATTGGGCAGGACTTTAAGGACATAAGCCAGCGACTCTAATGAACCCATACATGTGCTGCATATAGTCATAAAAAAACAATGTTCTTTAAAGTGAAACACAAAACATGTACTTTTCTGATGACTGTGCAATGCATGCTACCTTGAAAGGCAACGTCCACTGCCATCATTATAAGGTGGTAGTCCGTAACCTCGCAAGTTTATGAAAGAAGATGGGCAGCTTCCATGTCCTTAGGATCAAACCGTAGTTGATGATTGCATTTACTATGTGCTGCACCTCTGAACTTCCCACTAATGTGATCATGGTCTCTTACTTTGGATTGGCTTTCCCCATGAGTTCTATAACCACCAATCCAACAGTAAGTGCAGAGTCAAACTGTTCTTGGTCTTCAGGGCGCCATTATATGATTTCAGATAAATTCAGATTATTAGAACAATCATATTACGCACTTGCTGCATGGCTTTAAAGAATATCTGCCAGGCATCTGCCTCTGTATAATTCTGGCGTTGAATGAGCGCTATCCGACCTAACAATAAGAGGCAAATGAAACAAATCTGATGATTACTCATTAAGACTGTTTTTCGAAGGTTTTTGTGGCGCAGGCCCATCATAAGGAAACAATAAGCGACTCGAAGTCTGCGTAAAAAAACGTATGGAAGAATGATGCATCCGTTTCCATTCTTAAAACTAACTTTAGATCCAGTGGGGCGTAATTAGTTCGGTATTACAGTCTACAGAACTTTTACAATGTTTATATGTTCACATCGCGGCTTGCACAGATGGAATTCATTTTAAACATTTTCACTGCAGAATTCTTTGTTATATGCCATTCTTTGAAGCATGCATGCGTTAGTTTAACTCCATTGGTTCGAATCAATGGTGTAATGCGTACCCCTCTGGCGAAAGCATCAGTAGTAAGTCCAACATGAATATATTTGTCTGTTCGCCCTAACGATGACAATCTATGACGACTTTAAATCGCTGTAAGATTTGTTTCCTCATCCCCATGCGTTTAGATATTGACATGTATATTGGGTTGTTTTGCTCATCAAACTGATCAATTTGTTCCTACACTAACAGGAAAGGACACCCCACTAAAGTTAAGATCATTGATGAAAGGGCATAGTAGACACTCTCTCTTCGTTTTTTTTGTGGGCCCCCCGTAATGCAAGCCTTCGTGAACACACCCACATAAAACATTTGTTGTCTGAATTCTTTATGATATAGAACTGCTCTTTTGCGACTAATGCTGGGGCCGCGAATGTAAGACTGCTCTAAAATCGGCTCATACTTAACTTGTTTTAATCTGATCTCTAATACTTTGGCCCTCGACCACCAGAGTCCTCTCATTTTGGCTTCTCAGGCGTCAGCGTCCAAACTGTGTAAGCAGTAGTCTGCCCAACCTGGGTGTTAAGGCCCATTAGAGAAGAATAGTCTGCTGTTTAGTTGAGGACCCAACTTCAAGTTTTCTTCATTTATTGTTACATAGTCGATTAAAACAGCTAACATTACTTAAAATGGCGGGTCTATGGTTAGTTGCCTCGGAACTTGAAAATCGCATGAACAACACTGCCTGTTACTTTTGTGGGTCAATGACTTCTAAATCAATTCATTCCATGCTCTTGATAAACGCTCTATCTCAAACATTCCTTCAAACAATTCGTCTTGGTCCTTTTTTCATATACTTAGCCAAGTTGTGTATCATTCTAACTCAAAAAATTTATTTAAATTAAAAAAAAAATTCTTAATCAGAATCTATATCGACGTCTTTTTGCGCTTGGACTCATAAACTAAAGAATAAACAACACCTTTTGGTGTTGTTAATGTGAGCTGTTTAGAACCAGAGTTTAATGTTTCGTTTACCTTTTTTTTAAGGCATTCCTTTTTTTATCTTGCTCGGCGTCTGGCTGTTAGAAAAACTTGCCCGCGCCTTTCTTTTTGAAGATCAAACTTTTTGTCATTTGTAGTCATCAAAATCGGCCTGTAACATTAAATTCTTTCATATCATCCGTGATGTCTTTGAGTCAGCTAGTTCTTTAATTAATTTTCAAGTTTTGAAAAACGAGGCTAATTTTAGCTGTTATTAGTTGAACCATAGCTGTGTGCTTTTGATTTAGTTTTAATTTTTTGCCAGCCGCACATACAGCTAATGAACACAGGCCGAGAGCTAAAGACAAACCCTCCTAGAGTAAAGCTGCGGGTGCGCCTAGCCCGTTGCTAAGAGGCTACACATTGTTCCTGCTGAACAGAGCCACTATAGGTCGATGCTCCGAGTATTTACATATGTAACAGCAATAAAGGCAAGCAGAAAACCTTCGTTGGTTTTGCTGTAATTTGAAAGGTCCTGCTCTAGTTTTTGTGCATTTGTGTAATGTAGGTTAATATCTGAAGGTTTTTATGCTAGGGTTTTTCTACTATCTCTTCTTTTGGCGCGCTTGTAGGCACATTTGGATAAAACCTGAACAGACATGCTTTATTATAAAATAAAAAATAATATAGTATGCACACTTTTTTATCTGTTATTTAGAAATTCAGCTGCGCATCATAATAAAAAAACAAATGAACATTAAGCGGTTTAACGGCTTCTTCTTCTTTTCTTTATCAATTAGAATGTTTATTAACGTCTTTCACAGTTCTCTCATTACGCATCCATTCAACTGATCATCCCTCTGTTACCTAAGGTCAATCCCATAAACCGTATTTTTGTTGTTAAATAATCATCAAGCCTAACATTGTGAAATGTAAATCTATTAGACACTAGGTCTGCTGTTAAGTATGTCATTCCAAAACCTATTTTGTTGTAAATAATCATCACCCTAACATTGTGAAGATGTAAATCATTAGACACTAGGTCCTGCTGTTAGACTTCTACCCTCTCCCCCGCCCCCAAACAATTTTTCTATTTCGTCAAATGATGATTATGTCTACCGCTACTCATATATGGTAGGAACTACCGTCAAATTGTACATTGCACTTTCGTTATTTTAGGATAAAAAACTTTTCGCTTGCTCTTTTTGAATGGTTCTTCAACTTCGCACAGCAATAAAATACCTTTAAGCAATGTGCTGTGGTGCTAAAACTAAAATTCCATATATCGTTTCTGCCTGCATCTGGTATGTTGTGATGATGAATCACTCTTTCGTAAAATATAGCTTATTTTGACTGATATTGGTGCCTCAATCACCTTGCTAATTCATGTTGCAAACAACGTCAAACTCTAACGAGATGTCAGAAATGCGTACTTTGAGCTTCGGTGCAGATGATTTAATAACCCGTTAGTATTCATTAAAAGTTAGTTTCATATGACAATCTGTCTTTAATGCTCTTGAAAGTAAGGTGCATGCGCTTTTAACAACTCAAAATCTAAGGGAATGGAAAAGCGATTTCCATACCTCAAACTTAAACGGCTACATACTTTTTGCCGTCTAATTATCTCCAGCGCCTATTCTATGTTTAGCGCTACTTTCGATATTCGATTCCTTGACACGCAAGATCAGCCCTTTCATTGCGTTAGCCATAGATCAGAATAGTTAAAAAAATATGTCTGCAGTGTGTAAAGAAAATATTTCTTGCCCCTCAAGTTTTATAGAAATTTTCTTAACGATTGCCCGCCCCAGATTTTGTACAACTGTCAAGTTTGCGTCTGTTTTTGTTGAAGCGAGTATCAATTTTGAAAGTAAGACGGCAGAGCAGGCACAATCACATCACCCGCTCCTAGGTCTGGAAATTAACAGATAAGAATTTGATCCGCATCAATAGTAGATGGATTATTTGGAACAGTAAATATTCCGCTTATTTCCCTTCACGCCACGGGCTTTCCGTCTTCTAATCCGGGTCCAAGATCGGCATGTGCTGATTGTACATTTTAATGAAAGCAAAATAAAAAGTTCATTATATAAAAACAAAATGGCAAGAATTGAAGCTGAAGAAGATTTATGATGTTTTTGATCCTGGAGCCGACATGAGTGAAAAATGATCCCTTTGACACAGCATCGCTCAGCGCTCTCATTTTGCGGCGTGAATTAACAGAAAGTACAGGCCAAATCATTGTACCAAAGTTAGGTCAAGAACTCCAGAATTTATAGACCCTAATGAATTTGAAGTAAAAGAATGACCATTTGTTTGTGAAAACGATCAAGAGATAACTTAGTTCGCTTACAACTAAAAAAGAACCAACAAAGTTTTTAGCTGGGGCCGTGGGTTCAATAGAATAGACTCCCAGCGAGCCGTACAAATCGCCTTGGCATTGCTAGACCCAAATAGATAGGGATGCAGTTGCTAAACTCAAAACACACTGCACGAACTCCCGACAGATAACCCAAAAGCAAAACTGAACTTACAGACTTATATCAATCAAGCAGTGGAATTAATAATGTAATAGAAGCAGAATCCATTTTTCAGAAGAAACAGCGTTAAAAAGAGACAATTAATGATCCCCAGTTGCCTATGCGAGAATTATGCCCTTATCGTACATTTAAGAACCATCAAAGGCGAAAATAACAAACAATTTAGCAAACTAGGGAACTAGATAAGCATATAAAAAAGGAGGAAAACGAAAAACTCGTTGAGGCTGACGACCCGCATCGAAGGGCGTGAGATTAAAGAAAGAAATAGCCCAGAAGACTAAAAGATCTTGAACAAGAAAGATCACAAGACTAGAAGTGCTAACTACTAACCGAGACCAATAACAACTCAGTGAATAGAATAAGAGAAACTATCGAAAAAATTTTAATATGAAGACACAAAAACCCCGGCAGCCAGAACGAAATCCGAACACTGTTTAGAAGAGCAAGGAGTCAACATTTAGCAAGCGTTATAACAGCCTTAGGATTTTGCAATAAGCACACTGGGTGTTGGCTATTACAGGCGCGGTGGTGTCAAAGTTCAGTGCCTCCATTCACCACACCTCCCATCTCCCCTGATAAATCATGGGTAAAAAAAACAGCTTGATCATCATGCGGATTATTAAAAAAATTAGCTATTAAAGCTATAGACGCTTTACCAGAATATTGGGGAGTATGTCAGCTGGCTTTTGTCTACTGCAAGCAAAGTAAGTTGGCTTTTTATGGCTGAGCACTTATGGACATAAGTTCTTGTAATAGTTGGGTTTACTATATAGGTAAAAGATAAAGACCAAGTAATCCTATGCCAGTAAATTCCAAGAACAAAAGCGCTGTCCTTTTCATATTCATGTCAAATCGCGAACAGAGTCCGCGAGCTTTGCTGAGAGTCTTCAATAGGCTTTTGGGGGGTTTGGCCTCGGGATGGAGAAGACTTATTCTGGGTGTTTCATTTATTGTTTGTAATAGTACTTGCTTCAGAATTTATGTCATTTTTTCCCACCTTCTGTTGCATTTGCCTGCAACAAGAATTTCAATGTTGTAGTTCATTATAGTTCCTACCAGGATCGTGAGTGTCCAGAAGGCAGCAGTATACAACCCCTGCCAACGGCAAAGACTACTTTCGACTTGCGTATTGTAAAACATTTGGTACCTTTTATACTTGAAGGCAATCACCTGTAGAATTAATGGCGTCCTCTAAATTTGCTAAAGTATTGTTTTTGGGCGTCATAGCCAGTAGAATGATCAGTTATGCTCGATCTTGCCTGTGCTTGCAACCTACAAACACCAACGTAATACGAAATAGAGTCTTATTCGTTCTTCCCCCAAGTTAGGCCCTAAGAAGTGACAAAGATAAAGTTTCTCATGCTGTTTTATTAAGCTCTTGCTGTAGGGACCCGGGGCTCACAATGTGCAAAAAGAAAGATTTGAAAGTGGATGCAGTCAAAGATATACATTCTTTCGTGCCCGAAAATAAAGGTCGCCTCCGGCCATGATTATGATCAACCTTTTGTCTAAAGCCGTCCTTGATGTTAATATGACTTCGTTACAGATCCTTCTGCAAAGTCAAAAGCCTTGCAGTCTATTTCTGTTGCTGAGGATTAAACGTTAGTCATTTGGTAAAGGCGCTTGCAGTTCAGCAGTCAAAATACGTCTGAAGGTGTAATAAAAATGAAAATCTGTACACTGACCTCACCAAAGGATCATGGTGATTTAATGACGCATATCGCCACTCCACACCCAGTTGATGCGGGCAAAACACAGCTAAGTTTAACTGTTTCGAATAAAACTGCATCGGATTGACTAAACCACGCTTTTCCTAGGCTTGATGCTTCGTTTTCAATAGGGGGTTAAGATAGCTACTTCATTGGGAGTACCACCTTTTTATGAAAAGAGGCAGTCTGGGTCACAGCAATGTCAAGAGTATCATTTGCTATAATTTTTAAGATGTAGTGCGGCCCAACAGAACAATTTTTGAGCACCAGTTATATTAATGCACTCATTTTTTATTTCGTTTAAAAAAAATGTTTTGTAACAATAACACACAGACCGTCCTTTCCGTTATTGTTTTTTTATTTAAGAACATGCTATTGAATAACAATAGCGGCCAAACGGTCCGCGCTCCATGAAATATTTACTAAGTCGTATTTAAAATATAAGTAATCCAGGAAAATAATAAGGTTCAAAAATTGATAAAACAGGGACCAAAGTTAGCGGTTAACAATACCTGATGGTTTATTACGGGTTTTGCTCCCTAAAAAAAAGCAATGAGTAACTTTGACATTACTCCTTCGAAACTAACAATGCAAATCTAAAACAATGTTAACATTCGAGCCAGAAGAAGAAGAGGTCTTACTATTTTGATAAAGACTAGCTAAATGTTAGGCTTTACAGCTAACAATTATAGAATTTAGAGTTACAACCAACCAAAACTACTTATGAGTGGGAAAAGTCCCGCTCGATCTTGCATAACATTCATACTCCATGTTCATTTGGATGAGCTGAGCCCTGATTAAAACTTATATGACGAGGCCCTCAACTGGTTTTTAAAGCTCTTCCGTCAGGGAAAGCTGCATATTGCGATATGAAATTATACAAATCCCTAATTTACAGTTTTAAAAAGATTAGTTTGTGGAGGGTCTATCATTAAATATAAAAAAATCAAAGACAAAGCGGGGAAAAGTTGTGAAATGTTGATAACCTGCACATTTTTTGGAAATAAAAATAATAAACTGTACTAAAAAATAATGTCCGTGTGCAGAAAAATCAAGGAGTTTACATTAGCGCCTGTGAGGAGAATAACATAAGAATTAAGACCTTGCAGACGTTGCGGACTTGAACAGAACGGCGCGATAGCGCTTTGTAAGGTTTTTTGAGTACACTAAAGAGGGTGATTATAAACGTAAAGAGGTTCCGACAGCAAAGTTCCCTAAACTAGACACAATCTGCGCAATCTAGAGTCAAATAATGTTGTGCCAGTAGTGAATATAAAATAGTTTCGAAACCTGACCTCAATGGCACTTGAGAACCATATTTAGAAATGGGACATAAAATTTGAATCATAAGCCCATTTACATATTTTTAGAGCCCGCCAAAAAAGTTTCAGAAAAGCATTCAACACTGGCCCATTTACATTTAAGACCTTATGCCGGATTACAATAAGTCGTAAAGATATTGAAATAACGCCGTATGGAAAAACAGTACATCCTCCACAGAATAGAAACAGTTTTGTAAAAAAAGCTCTACAAAATACAGTTCTTTTCCAACAGAAAATTAGAACACGTTCACAATGATATTTGAAATTTCCTGTCTTTAAAGATGTGGTGAGAGGGATGGGGCTTGTGGGCGTTAGTGATTGACCTTATAAAAGATTAATATTAGCTGTCAAAACTTAGACTTAAACGTCTTAACGTTGTTTGTCGTCGTTCTTTCACAATGGCGAGAATATTAAGATCATAACAACAAGCAACAAAATCAATGTTGACTAAAATAGAATCAATCTTACAGAACTGAATTGGATTATTCTTACACATTTAGGCCTCGTAGGGTTTATATACTGAACAAGTTTTGACGGAGAGTATGATAAAAATAATAACTGGATTAGATTAAATTCTGTTATAAAACTATGGAGCAGTTAAACTTTATGACAAAAACTCCTCATTGCTCATTGATTTGTGGGCAGACTGGTTGTGGAAAAACAATATTTATCCTCGACCTGTTACAAACAGTTTATCGTTATAATTTTAATCATATTGTGGTTTTCTGTCCAACACTTAAATGGAACAAAGCATATCATAATAGAAGGTTTATATTGGACAGATGATGACATATTTTAGTTGATCCTAGCAATAAACTGATGTGAGTGTTTAGAACAGTTTTATAGACTGTTTGAAGGAACGCAGACACTATTTATTATAGATGACTGTTCGGCAGAAAGAGACATAGTTAAAAAAAGAAATACTTTGTCAAAACTGGCTTTCAGTGGAAGACATGCTGGAATAAGTGTGTGGATTTTATGTCAAAATATAACTCAGTTTTAAAAGACTTTAGAGAACAGTTAAAGACTGTAGTTCTATTTCACATGAAAGACAGAGACTCATTTGATGAATGTTTGCGTGAAAATGATGTTATTGAAAATGACCAGGAAAAACACAGGATTAAACAAAAACTGAAATCTGAAAAGTTTAGTAAATTAGTATTGAAAACGGATAACCCTACACAGTATGTTTGTTTGTAGATAATCGTTATTTTTTAGCTATTGAAGTCTTACTTGTCAGAGAACGTATAAATGCCAATCCTGGGTCACTTTCGCCCGAAAACTGGTTTGAGGGCGAAAGTGAGTCAGGATTGGCATTTATGCGTTCTCTCCCCGATTTGTATACCTTCAATACTATTTTCTTCTTTGATCATTATGGATAATATTTCTGCACATAATACGAAGATATATAATGGTGAGACTGGATCTCCTTGCCTACAACCCCTTTCTATTGTGAACCATGATGATGTTTGGCCATTTACGATAACAGTAGACTTAATGTTTTTGTAGAATACTTCTATCCATTTACATATATCTTTACCTAGACCTACAGCCTCTAGCACTTTGTGCATAAAATCCCAATCTAACGAGTCGAACGCCTTTTCGAAATCTAAATTAATTAGCATCCCTGGGATATTTTTTATGTTAAGATGGTGTATTATGTCAAAAATTAACCTAATGTTACTACCTATGTATCTATTTGGGACAAATCCTGTCTGGTCTTCACTAATCAGTGATGGGAGAACTTTTTTAATTCTATTGGCAATACAAGTCGAGCCAATTTTGTATATAAGGTTTAAAAGTGAAATAGGTCTCCAGTTTTTGACATATTCTTTTGGTTTTCCTTCTTTGGGTATACAAATTATAATACCTTCTTTCTGGGTGTTTGATAGTTCACCTTCTCTAAAACTTTCATTTAAAGCTCGGGTTACAAACACACCAATTTGCTTCCAAAAACATTTGAAAAACTCAGCTCCAAACCCATCCGATCCAGGGCTTTTTCCATTCTTCATATTTTTCAATGCAATCCCTGCTTCTTCTATTGTTATTTCACCTTGTAATGATTTAGTCTGTTCTTCTGTTAATTTCGGTATCTTGTTCACCAAATCTTCAATATTGCATTTCACAGTTGGTCTTTTTCGGTATAGATCTTCATAAAAGTGTTGTACTGTAACTTTTATGTCTTCTGGTTTATCCAGTGTATTACCTTGTCCATCCACTAGTTTTACAATTTGTTTACTAATGAAGTTACGCTTTTCTAAACTGCAGAAATATTTACTAACCTTTTCCCCATCTGCAACCCACCTTGCTTTTGATCTTAGTAGTACACCATTCATAACCTTTTCTCTTAGTAATATCAATTCTCTATTACTCTCTTCAATTGTCTTCAAATCCTCCTCTGATTTAAGTTCTTTACTCTCAATATCTTTAATAGTTTGCATAAGGCTGTTTTCTTTACATTGTGATTCTCTTTTTTTAATTGTGGCATACTGGATGGATTTTACTCTTATCTTCATTAGTAAGAAGTCAAGAAAGACTCGATCAGACACTGTTAGTTTAGGGTCTGGGCTTTTCGACTGGTTTTCATCTTGGCTATTGTCAGCATTAATATCATTCCCCTCATCTTTATCTGTGTATTCCTCTGTTATTTCTTTTATTAGATTATTGATTCCGTCTACATATTCTTTATCTTTTAATAAAGATGAATTAAATTTCCAAAGAGTTTTGTGTTTAATCTCCTTTCCGAATTGAAGCTTTAGTGTAATTAGTGAATGGTCAGATCTATAGCCTGGTAAAATGTCAGTATCTTCAAAATTCCAGATTAAATATTCTGACAGAAGGAAGAAGTCTAGCCTACTTTGTTGCAAGGGGGTAGGTCTACGCCATGTGTATTTCCTACAATCCGGGTTGTTTTCTCTCCATATATCTGCTAATGAGAAATCTTGCATCATATCCTCAACTGCTTTTTTAGCTTTGGGGTTATTTACATGTTTATAATTGTAACAATCAGTTTCCTGTTCTAGTACTATATTAAAATCCCCCACCACAATAATGTTATTATTTTTGTACTTTTTAATCGTATTTGTAAGTTCCTCATAGAATGCTGGGTCGTCTTTGTTTGGTCCATATACACTTACTAGCAACAGTTCCTTTCCCTTTGTTGTAAATAATATAATAATAAAGTTACCCTGCATGTCTGTTTCCACCTTATTTATTTTGAACTCGAAATTATTATTAAATAGTATTGCTATTCCTCGAGCATTAGATCTGTATGAGGAGAAAAAACAATCATACCCCCATTCCGCTCTTATATACTTTTCTGTATCTGTTTCAAAATGAGTATCTTGTAGGCAATAAATAGAATATTGTTTTTTTCTTAAATAATGAAATACGTCTCTTCTTTTCTGATAATTCCCTAGACCTTGACAGTTCAAAGATGAAATTGTTAACTTGTTTGCCTTGTTACCAACTGAATCCATGGTGTTTTCCTTATAGTCAAAAACATTACATAAAAGACCATCAAGTGCTACAGGAGGAACAGAAGCAACAAACAGGAATCCAGTTCAATGTCACAATAAGCAGGCAAAAAGGATACTTTACCACAGCATGCATTTGAATAATCATTGTAATCATGGCTTGCATAATTACCCCAATGTGATTTAGTACTGTCCATTTTGCTGTGAGAACATATAACACTATACCATGTAGCTAATACAACCTGTTTACCAGCTCTGTCCCTCAGCTGCAACTGTTCATTATTTGAACAGAGACATTGTTTTGCCCGCAAGCTGTTTTAAATTTACATCAGTAAATTAATTCACATAAGCATACTACTTGAGGTAACCTTTTGTGTGCTTTCATTCAGAAACTGCTACTGTAAGATCTTAAGAAAGAAAATAAAGGAAAATTTTAAAAAAGAAAAAAAAACCCACCATAACCTAAAAAATATACTACAGTGACCGCGGCAGTAGAATACAGTTTCCCTGACCACATGACGTAGTATGAACACACACGAGAACAGTAGTAATTCCCACAGGAAGATAATGTTCTACTCACAGTCCTGGGGTGACTAGGACAGGGGCTTAGGGGCAGAGAATGTCCTGTGCGTCAGGTCTAACAAAGGGTCTGATGTACTGGCGTACGTACTCCCTGCGGTCAGCTGATAGTCCAGGGGGCTGAATTCGGGCAGGGAGACCGACCAGACGACGCCTCGCAGTGTCCACACAGTATGCTAGCTGGATCTGTTCCTCCTCTGCACTCAGTGTGGTTTTCACATACACAGTTCCAGGAGCATCTGAGGAAAAACGGAAATGAAAATATTTTTTCATTCCCTTCACTGCCTTAAAATAGACATCAAAAAATGCCTGCCAGTCATAGACGACGACTTTCTCTTCCCCAGCCTCTGTGCCAATGATCTGCGCCCGATTGATGCCCTTGGTGGTGCTGCTGTTGATGACATGGCACAGGTCGTTGAGGCAGTGCACTTCACAGCATTTGAAGCGTCGCTTTAGGAGGCCGAAACACCAGTCAGGAGCAAATTTGGTGTGGCCGGCAGGCATGAAGTTGACGGTGATGGAGGTGTGAAGGCCCTGCATGACTCGCCAGGCCAGGTACCACAACATGTACTTGTTTTTGTTCTGGCCACTGCAGTTGTCGCAGTGTAGATCCACCTCCATCTCCCCAAGGCCAAAATGCTTGAAAAAATGGTGCAGCAGAGAAATCACCATATTGGACCCCTTGCCGCTGGACATGCCTTCATCAATAAGGTAATTTATCTGCTGTGGAAGACCCTCACAGCAGACTCCAAAGATGCCGCACTTTCTGGGGACCAAAAAGTAGATAGGACCAGGCTGGAGAGGGCTGCTGGGCAGATGGACTTGCTGGGCAAGTCAAAGCTGTAATGCATCCTGGCTGGCCAGCTGTTGGCAGGATGGGATCCAGCTCAGTGATGTTGGCAGCAGCTGTTGCAGCTTTGCTGTGGTCCACCTGCCTGTTGTAAAACGTCCGCTCTGCCTCAACAACCTCTAAGTGAGCCAGCTGATCCCGAAGCCTGGCTCTCTCTTCTTCTGGGAGACCAGCACTGCGACGGATCTTCTCATTGTTTTGCTTGCACTGCCAACACAGATCCGTCATTGGCTTTCCAACAACAATGAAGGGAAGGTGCTGCTGCCATATTTTGAAGAAAGACGTCTTCCCAAGCATACTACGGTGACCTGAAACACACACACACACACACACACACACACACACACACTGTATGCAACATACTTTTATTTTTTAAATTATACTATTGAATGTAAATGAAAAGTAAACATCTCACTATGTAAAGAATTAAAAATAAAACTTTCCCCAAATTTCCTTCATTCAGCAACATTTTGTTTATTTATTGGGAAAGTATGTGTGTGTTTTTTTCTTTAAAAAGTGTTGTCTAGATTCATCTTCATGTACCTCTTTGCAAATAGCAGAGTAAATGTTTGGTATGCATATGTTTTGTTTGTATGTTAAATTTTCATGACGGGATAAAAAAAAAATTTTAACTTTGCAAGAACAAAAATATTCTATAAAATACATTTAAGATCATAAATGATAGGAAAAGCTCTTTTTTTAATTGCTGTAAAAAAAAAATTTAAACTCATGTTGTCACTCTTTTACATGCTGGCCAACTTTACCTCTTGCTCTGGCAATAGCCTGGTGATGTCTCCATATTGAAGCCTTGGTGTGGGCCGATGGCAGGATTTTAACATCGGTTCTCCTGAAACCCGGTATGCGGCCTGGCAACACCAGTCCATGATCCTCTGCGAAGTTAGTGATGAAGCGCACCACCCTCTCCACATCCACAGGATCAATGGCATTGATGTTGAACTTTCTGCCCCCACTCTTCTTTTGCCGTGTGTCAGCCCATGCTCTAGATAGTGCTTCAGTAAAGCGGTCAGCTTGTTCTGACTAATCCTGAAACAGGTGTTGAATTCTGTTCTTAGCAACACTTACCAGAAAACAGGAATTAATCATTCTGCTTGAAGAAAGGTAACCTGTGTCTGTATGTGTCTGAAGTCTGTTTTTGTGTTTATTGGTAAAGCATGTGTAATTGTTAGCAGTGAATTCAATCAACTTTTGTGTTAATAATGTTACTGTAAGCTAAAAAAAAAAGTTAATGTAAGCTGTGTCAGCATGTGTGAAGTTTGTTTTAGATTTATTAGGAGAGTGTGTTTAACAATTAGCCGTGATTTCAATCAACTTTTGTGTTAATGATGCAGTAAGTACTGTAAGCTGTCTCAGTGTGTGAAGTTTTAGTGTTTATATTAATAAAGTGTGTGTAACTGTTAGCAATTACTTCAATCATAAACAGTGTACTAGTGTACGCAAAATTCTTCTTGATTCAGATTTAAATCAATGGTTCACAAACTAAAAGCTGCTAAACATTTGACATTTTGTCTGTTTCAAAGAAATGCAACAGTCACAAAATATTGCTGCCGAAGAAAAATATTGACAATTTAGTATAAAATAATCAGTTGAAATTAAAATGAAATTAATGAATTGTAAATCAAATGTTCATAATATTTCCATTTTAATATGCCACTAAAACTGAAAGGTTTAAAATAAAAAAAGTGAAAAAGTAAAATTAAATTTATATTTCACAAGCCAAATATCAAATTTAATTCTAGTTGACAATGTTTATCAGTTGTGAAACAGATATGCATGATGAGATTGAGTCACAAAAAATAAAAAGAGTAAGGTGAGGAGGCAATAATAAAAATAAAAGACTCCCTTGGGAAAAAATAAGAGAGACAAGAAAAAAAAAATTAAGGATTAATAAAACTAGAAGTTCTAGTTCTGCAAATTTCTGATTCAGTGTTATTTGCTTACCCATAAATGAACTTAAAAGATTCCCTGCAGACAATCTTGAAGTTGACAGTGTATGTCGTGCGCTGATGTTCTCTGGTCTTCTGGCGACAAGGCTTGCCCGCAGTGATCTCTGAGTTGTTCATGGGTGTACATGCAAGCATTCCAAGCAGCACCATGTCCTTCTCAGCTGGAAAAAAGTCATATTTTTGAGTCACCTTAGAAAGAGTTAGCATATGCCTGGTTTTTGAGTCACCTTAGAAAGAGTTAGTTATTACAAATGCCTGGTTATTTTGAACCTCACAATACACACTAAAACCAAAGCAGTAACACACAAGCACACACTATTAAAATAGCCTCTTGCCCACTCATTTACACATGTGTGCATACAGAAAAACACACACACACACATGTACACACTACACTGTACAACTATTTATTCATTCATACAAGTGACACACAAAGCACACACAAGCGCGCACAACACACACACACAACACACACACACACACACACACACACACCACACACACACACACACTGTACAGTGTACAATTACTTAATCATGCAACTGACACACATAGTATACAGATCTATACATGTATACACATAATACTACCAAGTACCAGCATAATACATGATCGAATTTAGTAAAATTAAAAACAAACACCTAGATCACAATTAAATTTAACAGAGAGGGCTTCTCACTTTATGATTATTTTTTGTTCAGTTACATCAGCTTTATGCTTATGGTGTGTGTGTGTGTGTGTGTGTGTGTGTGTGTGTGTGTGTGTGTGTGTTGTGTATACATCTTGTACATAATACATAGTGTGTGTGTGTGTTTATAGAACCACTGTATGACTATGTGTGTGGGCATAATAATATGTATGTGTGAGTGTGTGAGTGAGAGAGAGAGAGTGTGTGTGTGTGTGTGTGTGTGTGTGTGTGTGTGTGTGTGTGTGTGTGTGTGTGTGTGTTGTGTTGTGTGCATGCATGACTCATCACAATGAGGTTATGTTTTTTTGTTTTATCATGTTTACCTTGCCACAATTACCACAGTTAAACACAAATCAAACAGTTATGCAATAACAGTAAATATCAATTGAATTGTGTGCTTACCTTCAGATAATTCAGCCATGGTCATTCTCTTTGCCAGTATTTCCTCAGAAGTGAACTGTGCAATGCATCCCTTCTTTTTGGACACTGGCTCAGCACCGTCAGTGACACTGCTTGCACCTGCCACATGGCGATTTCGACACTTGCAGTCGAAAGCTTCAACTTTCAGCCTTTCAGCATCAGGTCCAAGCATGGTTTCGTTGTCTATGTCGGCATTCACAGACAGATTGTGCTCTTGAACTTGGACGAGTGCAGGCACTTCTTCGTGATCCGAGCCGGTCTCAGAGCACTGACTGTCAGTGTCACTTCGATCACCCATTTCCTCTTTGCTGTCGGTAGAAACACTGCCATCGTCGTCCAGGAAATACTCAGTCACCAGCCCGTAAATGTGTATTTTCATCTGTTGATCTTGTTAAAATATCACAAATATTAGCCCTAAGATTCTCCGGCCTGTTGGCATCGGAAGCCGCCATTGTTG
>CM031622.1:7552594-7562594 GCA_018398815.1 Conus ventricosus
AGCGGGAAAAACCCCCCTCACCTGCGGCATGAATTAACAAAAGTCTGTTGATCTTTACCAAATTTAGGCCTTGAACCTCCCGAAGTTTAGACCCAATGATTTTTGAACGAGATGATGGATGGCCATTTGTTTGTAAGAAACGACCAAGACACGCGTTCAGCTTACAACTAAACGAGACCCATTAAAGTTTTTAGCCGTGGGTTCAATTAGACAAAGACTCCCTGCGAGCGTACAAAATCGCCTTGGCATTGCTAAACCAAAATTAGATAGGGATGCAGTTGCTAAACTTCAAAACACACTGCAAGAACTTCCCAACAGCTAACCAAATACAAAACATGGAATTTAAAGTTTTAAATCAATCAGCAGATGAAATAATAAATGCAATAGAAGCAGAAACCAGTTTTTCCGAAGAAACATCATTAAAAACAATTAATGATTCCCCGCTACCCATGCGAGAAATAACGGCCCTCGATCATGCTTTGAGAACCATCAGGGGCAAAATTAACAAACAATTTAGAAAAACTGGGTGAAATAGATGAGCATATAAAAAAGAAAAAGAAAAACTCGTTGAGGCTGATGACGCCAACTTAGGGCATGATATTAAAGAAAGAATAGCCAAAGACTAAAAGATCTTGAGCAAGAAAGATCAGCAAGACTAGAAGTGTTGTCTACTAACCGAGAACAATTGCGAACTCAAGTAAATAGAATAAAGAAACTATCCAAAGAATTTATATGAAGACACGACACTAGCAGAACGAATACGAACGTTGTTAGAGAGCCAGGAGTCACATTAGTAAGCGTAAACGGCCTTAGGATTTGCAATAAGCACACTGGTGATGGCTATTACAGGCGGTGGTGGACAACGCCCATGCCTCCCGCCATCGCCTCCATCACCGCCTGATAAATCGTGGTAAAAAAAACAGCTTGATCATCTTGCGGATTTATTAAAAAAATTAGCCAGTAAAGCCATGGACGCTTTACCGGGTATATTAGGGGTATTGTTAGCTGGCTTTTGTCTACTGCAAGCAAAGTAGTTGGCTTTATGGCCGAGCACTATGGGCATTAGTTCTCTTAATAGTTGGGTTAATTTTTAGTAAGATAAAGACCAAGTAATCCTAGGCCAGTTAATCCAAAAACAAGTGCTGTCTTTCATATTCATGGTCATTATTTTTTTTAATATCAACGGTCTCTGGGCTTTGGCCTTGGGGATTGGATGACTTATTCTTGGTGTTTTTTTACTGCTTGCAATATTACTGGCTCAGAATTTTATTTCGTTTTTTCCGACTTTCTGTTCATTGCCTGCCACAAGGATTTCATTATTGTAAATTTATTATTGTTCCTATCTGGAGTCTGAGGTCAGAAGGCAGCATGTATAAACCCGTGCCAACAGCAAAGTCTACTTTCGATCTTGCGTATTGTAAAACATTTTGGTACCTTTTAATACTTGAAGGCAAATCAACTGTAGAATTAATGGCGTCCTCTAAATTTGCTAAGTATTGTTTTTGTGCATCAAAACCATAAAAGGATCTGTTATGCTCGATCTCGTTTGTGCTTGCGAACCTAGCAAACACCAAACGTAAGTACGAACAGAGTCGTTTATTTTCGTTCTATATTTCCTGCTTAGTTAGGCCTTAGAAGTTCTAAGATAATTTTGTCCATGCTTGTATGCTATTGCTCTATGGACCCAGGTGAACAGCTGTGCCTGAAGAGAAAGAAGGTGAAGAGATTCCAGTCCATATATATACATTCTGTGTCACGCCCCAAAATAAGGGGTGCCTAAGCCAGATTGCGGTCCAACTTTTGTCTAAAGTCTGTCTTAACCATTAAAATTGAATTTCGTTATCAGATCCTTTCAAAAGCCTTCATGTCTAATCTGTTTGCTGATGGATTAAACGGTTTTGCCATTAGGTAATGGCGCTTGCAGTTCAGTCCAAAATACGCCTGAAAGGTGTAATATAAAATGAAACTTGTACACTGACCTCACCAAAGATCAAGCACTGATTTTAAAGTGATCAGCATACGACACATCCACACCCAGTTGATGCACCAAACACAGCAAAGTTTAACTGGTTCTGATAAAACTGCAACGGATGAATGAACCACAACTTTCGCGATGTAGTCTTTTTTAAAGGGGGGTTAAGATTATTTGACAATGGAGTTACTCCACCTTTTACTTGAAAGGGGACAGACAGAAGTCACGAAATGTCTGAGGTTGTCAGTTGTTATATTTTTAAGATTTGTAGTGCGACCCCAACAGAATATTTGCATTAGTATATTTAAATGCACTCAATTTTTAATTTGTTTTAAAAAATGTTGTAAACAATAACACCCAAACCGTCATCGGGTGTAACATGCTATTGAAAACAGATTGCGGCCAGACTGGATGCACTTCATGAAATATTTAAAAAGTCGTATGGTTTAATATAAACCGAATCCAATAGAATAATAAGATTAAAAAAGTTAATAAAAAAGACAATTTAGTTAGCCAGTTAACTCACCAGATGGTTATA
This sequence comes from Conus ventricosus, assembly GCA_018398815.1. NCBI lineage: Eukaryota > Metazoa > Mollusca > Gastropoda > Neogastropoda > Conidae > Conus > Conus ventricosus. The sequence continues at coordinate 7,555,105 of CM031622.1, forward strand.
TACGGGTTTTGCTCACTAAAAGAAGCAAATGAGTAACTTTGACTTACTCTCAAACTTAACAATGCAAATCTAAAAACAATGTTTGAACCTTCAAAACCTAAGAAGAAGAAGTAGGGTACTATTTTGATAAAGAGCTAGCTAAAATGTTAGGCATTTACAACTGCCGATCGTTCCAGTCATTGATTTAAGTTGCAGGCAAAACAAACTACTTATGAGGAGAAAAATCCCACGAACTGCATACAATCATTGACTCTATTTCATATGGATGAAGCTAAGCACTGATGAAAACTTATATAATGTAAGTCCCACAACTGTTATAAGAGCTCTTCCATCAGGAAAGCTGCATATATGGCGATTAAGAATTATACAATTCCCTAATTTACAGTTTAAAAGATTAGTTTGTGGGAGGGTCCGGTATCATTTAATATAAAAATCAAAGACAAACGGGGAAAGTTGTGAAAATTGATAACCCTACAACATGGTTTTGAAAAATAAAAATAATAAGTTGTAACTAAAAATGTCGCGTGTCCATAAAATCAGTGAGTTACATTACGCCTGTAAGGTGTATAACTTAGAATTAAAAGACCTTGCAGACTTTTCGACTTTGAACAGATAACGCGAGATAGGCTGCTTTGTATGGTTATTGAGTACACAAAAGATGGAGATTATAAACGCAAAAGAGTTGGCGACAACAAAAGTTTCCTAAACAGAACATCTGCGGCAATGTAGAAGCAAATAATGCTGGCCAGTAATAATAAAAAATAGTTCGAAAACCTGACAGCAAATGGCACTTAGAAAACCCTATTTAGAATGGGAACATAAAAAATTTGAATCATAAGCCCCTTTACATTTTTTAAAACCATCAAAAAAATTTCAGAAAAGCATTCAAACTCAGTTCCTTTACATGTAAGTCTTAAGCCAAGGACAATTAGTCGGAAAGAAGATTGAAATAACGCCGTATGGGAAAAAAACATTACAATCCTCCACAGAAGAGAAACGTTTTGAAAGATGCTTCTACAAAATTACAGTATCATTCCACAAATAAAATTAGGAGACACGTTCACCATTGCTATTTGAAATTTCTGGGTCTTAAAAGATTTGGAGAGGGAAGGATGTGGGCGAAAGTGACGTCCTTCTAAAAGGAATTCTAATTAGCTGTCAAAACTTAGACGTTGACAGTCATAAAGATACCGTCGTCGTTCTTCACAATGGCGAGGATATTAAGGTCGATAACAACAACAAAAAAATCAAAATAAGTCTAAATGGAAACAATCATTACAGCACTAACATTTGGATTAATCTTACACATTTCTGACATCATAGGAATTTATTATACTGAACAAGTTTGACAGGAGAGCAAGATAAAACAATAACTGGATTAGATAAATTCAGTTATAAAACTATGGAGCAGTTTAAACTTTATGACAAAAACTCCTCATTGTTCATTAAATTTGTGGACAAACTGTTGTGGAAAACAATATTTTGTCCGTCGACCTATTACAAACGTTTATCGTTTATAATTTTGATTATAATGTGATATTTCTGTCCACCCACTTAAAAGGAACAAAGCATATCAGATAGAAGGTTTATATGTCAGACGATGACTTAAATTAGTTGATCCTAGCAATAACTGAGTGAGTTGTTAGATACTTTTATAAAGTGTTTGAGGGCACGCAGACCACACTATATTATAGATGACTGATCAGGCAGAAAAAGATATAGTTAAAAAGAGAAACACTTAGTTCAACACTGGCTTTTCAGTGGAAGACATGATGGGATAAGTGTGGTGATTTTATGACACAAATATAACTCCGGTTAAAAGACTTTAGAGAGCAGTAAAGACTGTATGTTTATTTCACAAGAAAGACAGAGACTCATTTGATGAATGTCTGCGCGAAAATTCTGTTTCTTGTTGAAAATGATCAGTGAAAAACATAGGATTAAGCAAAAACTGAATCTAAAAATTTAGTAAATTAGTAATGAAAAACGATAATCCTCCACAGTATGCAAGTTTGTAGTGTATTACTTTTCAGAGAACTATAAAATGCCAATTCCTAGCTCAAATCAACCCCCGAAACTGGTTGATTGGCGGTTGAGCTAGGGTGAAATTTGGGACCCCCCCCCCAATTTTTTATAGTCTCTCATGTACCTTAGAACTGCTGGAGGCAATATTTTTAACAACACAAATAGAGCAACAAATGATTTTCTATATCATTGGAGGAGACTATCAAAGTTCGGCGTATAGGAATGGGGTACTGTGTGTAACACGATGAAAGATGACACATTGAACAATGATCAGGATTGTGTGCACGAAGGTCAATGGACATCTTTTACAAATGTTACGGGAAAATAATTAATTGAATTTGGTACAACATATAAATTAACCCCTTTAAAGGACTAAGTAGCAGAGATTTTGACGGTGCATACACATTCCTAATCTGATAGAGAACAGTACAATTGAGTTATTTTATATGTTCATTTTGAGGTTGATTGGTAATAAAAAAAATTTGTAGGTTATCCAGGGAAGAGAATTTGAATCTCACACCATAAATGCCAATCAAGCATGGTAATGACACCAGAGCACATTTGCCATAAGGCCCCCCCAGGAATCCCCCTCACCTCGTCCCTCAAATACCCGTCCTCCAACTCATTTCCCGAACAAGGTTGCCCCCCCGCCCCTCCATGACTCCCGCAACACTCCCCCTCTTCTCAAACCCCACCACCACTCCCCTCAACCCTGTGTGCGTGAGGTTGCGAGAGTCCACAGTGCATGCAGCTCAAACTCGTGAAAATGGGGGGTGTCTCCCCAAACCCACCCCACATAGCCCCTGACTTCATGACCCCTACATACATACCCACACCATCCTACTTCTTTTCACACCTCCCCCCCCCGCCCATTCCAGTACGATCACATTTTCCATTATCGCTACTCCTCCCCCCTCATTCCCGCCTCCCCTCCAGACAGACCACCCATACTGCCATCCCCCCCGTCAAGCCCCCAGCGGCCCCCACAAATACACCCTACCTACCTCGTGCCCTTCTAACACATCCTCCGCCCCCCTCCCCCAGCAGCGACCCTCCCCCGCACCTATCTCCTCCTCCCCCCGACACTGACACCGCCCCCCCAGCTTCCTCTCGTCCCACCACCCCCCCCCCGCCCTGCCCTACCTGCATAAAATTCTGCCTTTAACACCCCCTCCCCCGCCCCTCCCCCTCAATTCCCCATCCCGCAGTTACGCCGCTCACCTAACAGACGCCCCCCATTGCCCTCCCACCCAATATCCCTATAAAACCCCCCCCCCCGATCCCCCCACCCCCACCCATCCTATAGCCCACCCCCACCCCAGCCCTGTATCCCCCCCCCCCATGATCCTTATGCCTCCTCTTCCCACCCACACTCGCTCCAACGACATCCCTCCCAACCCACCACAATTCCCACCCTTTACACTCCCACCCTCCCTAATCCCCCACTTACTCTCCACTATATCCAATCCTCCACCCTATGCCCATCCAAAAAACCTTCTCCGTCGTACACCACATCCCCCCACCCCGACCCCGTCCATAAAACACCACCCATCCCCAACAAACCCACCTCACATAACCTACATCTTAAACAAAACCACACTCCCATTCCCCCGCCCCTCATACCAAGCTAGTAAATCCACAAGAACCCTCCTTTTCTACACCCCCCCCACGCCTTTCCCAACACTCTTTACTAACCCACAACGATCCACAACCGTAACCCCAAAACCCTCCGCATACCCACCCACTCCTCCAAACACGCCCCAGGTCCTCTTCCCCTGCCCCCCCCACCAGTGCCCCTCTCCCTCCGCGTCAAACTCGCCCGCACAACACACCCTTTACCCCAATGTGCCCCACTAAACCCCCCGCACATTACCTCCCCATCACCGACCCACATGTCAAAATACATTCCTCCGTCCGCCGTGCCGACCAACACATACCCACCCAATCCCACACCACCCTGCTAAACATCACCCGACCCACCTACCCCGTGCACGCTCAACATTTCACACAAAACCCTCCCCCAGCCCCACACACCAGCCCATAAACCTCCCTAACCCCCTTCCAACCTCCTCCCCTACCCTTCCATCGAGCTCCATTTCCAGCCCCATGACCCGCAACAACTCCATGAGTACCTCCCTGATATCCCCGCCGGTGATCATCCAATCTCCTAAACATTTTTTCCCTTTTGATAACTGCAGTGGCCGAAAGGGTAACATTGAGAGGCAGACCAGGCAGCTACCAATATCTCCCAGGAACTGAGGAACTCATCCTACAACTCATTGCAGTACGAATAAAGCACTAATATATCGATACGCCCATCAGATAACAAAATCCACTTAGAAATCTCCAAGAGACCTCTGACCTAAGACCTAACAGTGAATCTACCCCAAAAACAACAGTCATGGAATTTAGGAAAGAAGTAAACTTATGAAGCAGAGAAAAGGTATATAAAAAGGTAGATTAATAAGAAGATTAATAGGTTTCAAAATATTTGGGGTTATACATTGACAACCAAACTCTCGGCAGACATCTCCCTCACCGAAAATTGAGGACGAGCTAAAGGTAAGGTGATTGAAATAATAGAAAACTAGTGTACAGTTTAGACCTTAATATATGAATTTCTATTATAAATTTATTTGAGATACCCCAAATCAAACCACTATTACTATATACATCTGAAAGTATGGGATTAAATGTATTCCGCAGTAGAAGCTTGTAACAACTACTTTGCATGTAAAAAATAATTATGTGGTAGAAGAAAACACCCAAAAACTAGTGTAAGGAGAGTTAGGCAGATACCCAAAATATATGAATAGTATAATAAAGACAATTAGATATTGTCTACGTTTAGTAAATTCTGTTACCAATAAGGATTCCAAAACCAGCAAATGAAAGGGAAAAAACAGAATAAATAAAACACAAAACCAGGGCACTAGGAATAAAATGGGGATGTCCTAGATAGGTATGGTTTCTCAGAGAGAATGGGCAAAATGAAGGGGTAAGATACATGAAAATAGTATTATAAAGGAGTTAAAACAAAGAATATATACAGTTATAAGCAAACAAAGCTTGGCATGAGAAAATAACAAAATAGCGAGAGAATCACAACATACTACTCATTCAAAACCTAGCAACAAACGAAGAATATCTACATCAAATTACTATAACTAAATTTCAGGAAAGCATTAACAAAAATGAACAAGAAAAAACGAATTACCAATTAATAGGAAATACACTGATAGTTTGGTGATAGCAACCTGCCCCTTTTTTGTCCCAGTAGATGAAACATAAATGCACTTTTTAAAACAGCAATGTCACGCTAATTATAACCAATTAAGAGTGAAAAACATCACCAAACATTTTAAACAATCTGGAACATGATTTAGATATAGAAAATATCATACAAAACAAAAATACAGAGATCATACGGATGAACTATGTAAACAATCATTATGCACTCAAAACCAGAGAAAATCCGATTATAAGCGATTAAAAAGCTCCAAGGGCTGCAAATGTTGCCTACAGGTTAAAACCGACTGAAAACAATATACGGACCAATGGAAAGGAGGATGTAAGATAGAAAGGTTTTTATATGAGATAGTTATAAATTTAATAAATAACCCGAATACTAAGTAGGGAGGGGATTGAAGGTACAAAAATGGAACAAAACAGTATTAGATGCAGTCGAATGTGCTGTACATTATTTACAAGTTTTGGATATGCATTAGAGGTGAATGGAATTGAAGGTGACTGTCAGTTTCGAGTGTTGAAGCGACATATAAGCACAAACTCTGTGTTAATACATATTGTAGCTCATTATATATACTTATTGTGACGCGTGGTGTGGCAATGAAATTTGATCTTTTTGAGAATCTGGGTCAAAGCTAACTTTTGAGAGATCAACAAAGGTCACAGGTCATTTCCGCAGCCTCAAGCTTTTTTTCCCTCCCGTTGAGACAACAATGATGCGCGCCGGGTGCGCCACGCCCTCTAACCACGTCTCTGTTCGAACACACAGACCTAGTATGACCTTAGTTAGAACTACAAGTACAGTATCCACGCTCGCTCGAAGGATTTTGTCCCAAGTAGCAAATTTACCACTTAAAGAACGGACTTCGATTGTTTGTTCGAGGATGAAACAGCTTCATGAAAGATTCATATGTTTGATCGATCGCTAGTTGAAGTAAAATCCTGTCAGTCCCTAACGTAACCTAATTACCTAATGAAGAAGATGAGCCAAGTTTCAAGTGGAACGTAGTACAATATTAACCACATTACATGATCTAACGAAAATAGAAAATGTACCAACCTTTTTCATGACGACAGAGAAATCCAAGTCTCAATCATTTATATAATTTAAACCAGAGAACCCCGAACATGCACGAACTCCAAAGTTGTAAATGTATACCTACGAACGAATACTACAGCAAGGAAACACGCCATCTCGCAATGAAATGGCACACATAGCTAGCTTAACTAGGCTTAGATATGGGGGTCACACCAGGTCAACAGGGGTGGAAATAAAATAATACGCGCATGCGCAGAGAAAGGAATGTACAAAGTAGGTCAGACGGGATTTTATTAAAAATATAAAAGTTATGCGTAACACATGATGGTAAATATGCATGAAGAAAGATACAATATTATTAATAATAGATTGTGTAGAATGGTTATGTGCGGGAGAAATGTTTGCTTGACTAGAATTCATATGCATGATCCTATCGTAATAGATGTGTGCGTAACTGAATAATGGCATGTTATGAATCAGGGAGAAAAATAATATTTTGTGTATGAACTGGAAGGTAATTTGATAATTAGGGCTATCGCAGTACAACATAAAGAACAGGTATCAAAGCTATAGGACGTAGAAGCAAGTTAAATATAACTGAGACGATATCGATGGAAATGTTTTTAGTACGCAATACGACATCCCAAGCATATATGTTTGGAATATAGTATGAAAGATACTTTTTTAACGCTAAGGGGTAAATAAGGTGTAAGGAAGATAAAATGGAACAGGAAAAAAGATGAAAGAACACAATATGTAATATCAGTGTATGTGTGGATGCATGATTTTGTATGTATGTCATGTACATGTGTGTGAATAAATAAAAAATTATGAGTGTATGCACATATGTAATGCGTAACTTATGTGGAATGTATATGTGTGTCGACATACTAGTTTTAATGAAATGAACAGATTCTTTGTTAGAACTGTATAGTTTGTTGACACCAGAGTTAATAGAAAATATAATTGTTATGCAACAAAATTCCTTGCTTTGTAGAGTGTTATAATTTTTTTTGTACTGTAAAATGGAAACAGACGCTAGGCGACACTTTGTGATGGACCATTTGGCCCACAATAAATGGCGCGGCGTTAACGCGCGTCAATGTGTCAAGTGTCCAGTGTCTCGTGTCTTTCTCTTCTCTCTCTCACACTCGCACTTCTCTCACTCTGGCTCTCG
>CM031622.1:7567594-7612506 GCA_018398815.1 Conus ventricosus
GTCGAGTTTTAACCTTGAGTTTTAACCTTCCTTTTTAACATCATTGACAAATGTTGCTCCCCAAGGGGTCGAGCACTTTTAAAATCATTTTAGGCTCTTTGGTTATATTCATCTATATATATATATATATATATATATATATATATATATATATATATATATATATATATATATAGTGTGTGTGTGTGTGTGTGTGTGTGTGTGTGTGTGTGTGTGTGTGTGTGTGTGTGTGTGTATGTGTGTGTGTGTGTGTGTGCGTATGTGCGTGATAATCAATTGGTTTGAAAATGTTAATTTCTAGTCATGCTTAGTTATTTGCTGGTCACCAGGGTAGGGTCTGGATGAAGAAAAAGCGTGTATTTGCTTATCTGCTTCCGTCGACATCATCATCATCATCATCATCATCATCATCATCATCATCATCATCATCATCATCATCATTATCTCCCACTGTCTCTCACTCTCTTTCTTTCCCTTGCGACCTTTCTGCACCGGGATTCTTTGGGTTGCCCATGGTTTCTTGTTTGCCTGGGTTGTCAAGCATTGAGCTGTTCGGGGCAGTGAGCTGTGTACATAAAACAAATGCGTCCTAACCATCTCCTGTGGCGCACCGGGATCGTCTTTTACATGACCACGATTTCGTCCTGCTTTGGAGATCTGCCCTGAGGATTGTGTTTGTCCAGAAGATCCTGAGGATACACCACAAGCACTTGGTCTTCAACACCTTCAACTTCTGCTCAATACCGACCGTGGTCTCCTAGCACAAACTGTGGAGAACCTGATCTTCGTGCAAACTCTGAGCCTAATGGAACTACAGTTGGACCTGAATATGAGGAATGCTTGGTTTGCTTTGTGGACCCTGTTGCTGGTGTCCTAGTCACAATCCTTGTTTGTTGCTACCTCACTACCAAAATGGAAAACAATCTCCTGTATGCCCTCCAGCGGCCTTCAGTTGACGGTGACTGGGTTGCTGGTTTTGTTGCCCCCCCCCCCCCCCCCCCCCATCCCATCCCCACTTCCCGGTCCTGTGTCTTCTATTTGCTTCAGGCTCAATGGTGCTGGCTGTGATTGCTGCCTCTCTGACAGTAACCTTAGACCATCAACATGTTCCAGGTCCTCCACGGCTTATGGTCCACTGTATGTCCTGTCACTTTTTATGGGTGAAGCTGTGAATCAGCCAGTCAATGGCCAAAAGAAAGGTATTGGTGACAGGAGGAATCCCTGTCTGGCTCCAATGTCCACATAAAATGAAGCTATCAACTCGATGTCGTCGATGGCACAGCAGTCGAAGTTTGCATGAAGGGACTGGATGATGTCCTGGTGGTGCCATACAGTCTGAGAATTCTCTAGAGTGAGGCATCGTGCAGGTTGCTGAAAACCTTGTCAAAGCCGATAAATGGATGACACGGCAAACGACTGAATGAAGCGCCGGCAGGCAGCTCTTCAGTTGGCACAACCCAGGTAGGGAGCCCGTTGCGTACACAAGAGTGTGAATTATCACAACCTGGCAAGCCTGGCCTGTTGTTGTTGTTGTTGCTATTGTTGTTGTTGTTGTTGTTGTTGTTTGTTATTATTATTATTATATTTGTTGTTGTTATCATTATTATTATTATAATTGTTGTTGTTATCATTATAACTACTTTGGAGAGCGGACTGCTTTATTCATGGGACCGCTCAACGATGTGACTAAGTATGGAGATGTGGTCAACGGACGATTTTCGATCCCAGAACCCAACGTGTTATTGGGTGTAATATGGCATCCACGACTAATGTGATGTGCTGTAGTATATAGTGGATAAAAGCCCTTTGGGTTGGTGAGGGTTGTAGAGTAATAGTGTAAAATTTGGTTTTGTCCCCTGAAAACTCGTTTCTAGGGCAGTTTGTGGTCACCCCTGTTTTCCAGAATGTGACTCCCCCCCCCTTTTCCCCATGGGTTTTCATGCGCGGGCGAAGGATTTGGGTTTTCCCTGGTTTTTTGGGCCCCCAAAATTCAACCCAAGCACCAACCTCTACTGGAGTCTTTCCATTCTTAAAACTTTTTGGGACCCCGGTGCCCCCTCCCCCCTCATGTTTCCCCATATGATGCCCCAGGCCCTCTTGAGTGAATAAATTTAAATGTTTTCCCCCTGTTGGCTACAGAAAAGGATTTCCTTTTCCACCAGCGCCCCTCGAACTGTGTGTGTTGTTTTGGAAAAAAAAACCTCCAGCCATGCCAGTTGATGGTCCCCCATGTGCTTTAAAAAGTACTTTGATTTAGTGTAAAAGAAAGGACTTTTTCATCGTACAAAATCGAAGGTGGGGAAAGAACCCCCTGTGTTGCATTGAGACTTAGAAAGACTTTTTCCCCCAAACCCCCGCCATTTAAACCCAAAGGTTTAGGGCTGTTTTAGGGCCGTGAATGCCCTTCCAAAGGGGGAACAGGGGACAAGCGCAGACCCAGGGGACCCCCTCCCAAACCGCCATCCCGCCTTTTCTACACTGATGTTCAATGTTTGTGAAGGACAGTGAAAAACCTGATTGTGTTGGGGAGTGTCCATTTGTGCTGGTCAGCCCCCTCTCCCCCCTATAAGCCTGCTCAGGGCACACAGGGAAAAAAATATGACACGGGACATTGCCCAAACAATCATTTGACTCGTCCGGGAAAAAAGGGCCCTTTGTTTTCCAGAAAACAAATTGAAACGTATGTGCTGTGAAGATTGTGAAAAAGGGCCTTTCAAAATTTCAAAACGTGGACAATGCGGCTGTGAAACCACAAAAAAATTTTAAAAACCCGAAGCCATTACGGGTAGGCCCACACGTGTTTAAAAAGCGCAGTAAAGTTTTTGATGTTTTGTTCAGATGTGGCCCCCCCCCCCCGACTCGGGCAATCTATGGATACAAATATGTGGGGTTTTTGGGGAAAATAAACGAGGAAAAATGGCCCGTTTCCCTTTTTTTCCCAAGGGGCGATGTGAAGGGGGAACCTGATGTCGAAAAGGGTCTTGGCGAGCCGCAGCCCGGGACTTTTACTGTGCTCTGTGTTTTCATGATAAAACAGGGTTTATAAAAACCCCAAAAGAACAAAAATTTCCAAAAATTTGAGGGTCTAATGATTTACGAGTTTTTTACATTTAGATTCCAAATAGCGATGTTGGGAGGGAATCGCCTGAGAAATTTTTGGTTTTTTTCTTTAAAAAACCCCCCCAAACCCCCCCACCCCACCCCCCCTCCTTGTGTGCTTTGGGGCTATGTAGCATGACAAAAAAAAACCTTTCTTCTTTTCTTTCCCAAGCCGGTCCTCCTATGGTCAGTTTTTCCGCAGGGGGGGTTTTGGTTCAGAAAATGTCAGAAACATTTTTTTAGACTTTTAAAAAACCAGGGAATGTCCATGCTTTGTCTTACCCACCATCGGTCTAAATATTGCTCATACACCATTATGTTTAAATTCTTTTTTTCAATGTTTGTGAACCTAAACCCTGTGTTGCTCTGTTCCCTTTGGGTTTTTCCTGCGCACTGGTGTTTTCTGAGGGTCGGGGTGTATGGGGGTGTGCTAAGTATGTAGGCTACCCCCCTTTTTCTCTTTGACGCATTTAACTTCACTGGAAAATTCAAACTCCGCTGTGGCGGAAAACCGGGGCCCGCAGGGTGCACAGTTGGGAAGGGAAAAATTCCCGGGTCCACCCCCGGGGGAAGAAAGGCGGTTGGGGATTCCTATGGTACGGGGGAGCAGCAGGAGCACCCACGAACCCAACGTCGCTGGCCTAAGTCCCCCCAAACCCGAGTCTATAGCGATCAGCCCGTCAGAGGCGGGAAATCGACAAAGCTCCCAGGCGCTCGAGGGTTCCACGCAGTTGTGGAGGAAAGGGGAACTGGGGGTTCGGGGAGGATTTGGGACAGGAAGAAAGAGGTGAGGGGTTAAAAGGGAAAGAGAAGCAGGGGCAGCCACCGACCTGCGGGGTTTTAAGTTCATTTTTAAATTCCCTTCCCGCGGGTAGCGTTCTCCCGATCCGGGAGAGCCTTTTGAACTATGCTTTGCTTCAGCTTTAGCCTTTTACAAAAGTAGAATACAACGCCTAATTTTTCCCTTTTCTTTTCCGGAAAACTTTTTTTTCTCGGGAAAACAAAATGTCCCCCTTTTAAAAGACGCCCGGGTCGCTTCCCCCTCGCATTAAAATATTACAATTACGAAAAATTGTCCCTTTATTAAAATTAAATTTCTGTCGGGTTTCCCTTTGCCGTCTACATTAGGGGTAAAAAAAAGACTTTTTTTATCCCCTTTTTCCCCTCTTTACACCCTTTTTTATCCGATGGCAGGGACCCCCGGATAAAAACTATCTGTTATCATCCAAACACTTTTTTTGGGTGGGGAAAAGGGATTCCTTTCCCTTGTCTTTGAAAGTACAAAATTCCATCCCCCTATGTTTCCCCCCATTCTGTTGGGGAATTGATTATAGGAAAGAAAAACCCTTCCCAAATTTTCCCTTCGGGAAAAACCGCCAGTTCTCAAAAAAATGCCCCACAAAAAAAATCCCTAAAAAAAAGGGATTTAGACACAGACTTTTAAAACGCAGAGGTAACCAAAATATATCTTGTTACGACTAAACTCAACACGGAACCCCCCCCCTTTGTGTCTTGAAATTACATATTATATATTATTTTTTTTTAACCTAAAAGTGCATCGTAATTGCCATTTTTTGGGGCCCCGTGTTGCTCCCCTTTTTCTCCCCCAAACCGACAAAACCCGTCTCCTTCGAAAATTGAGGGGGAATTTAAAAATACAACGTAAAAAACTGGGTGACGAACCCTCATCGTTGCCCCCCTGAGCAGTAGATCTATCACCTACCCCAGATTTCTTAAAGCCTTTTGGGACCCCAAAAAAGGCCCTTCGCAACCAGCTTCCCCCACGCCCCCCGGGTTTTCAAAAGCTTTTAGGCAGTTTCCCATTCTTTCCCCGTTTTTCCTCCCCTTTTCTGCCTTACACTGTTCCTTGTAGAAGGGGTTTTGGAAGGGGTTCTGGTGATTTTGACACATGCCCCTTTGCCATCCATTTCCCTTCTTTTCATGGGGAAAAAAGGTCTTTATTTTCCCAAAGGGCTTCCCCTACTTTGGTTGGATCTCCAGTTTGGTAAATCTGGTCTTTTTTTTGTGAGTTTCCCAAAGGGGGTTTTGGGTGGAAGCTTCATCTCTAACGCATGAACCCTTCTTTTTAAGTTCAGCTGCCCGGTCCCGTCTCGCGGGTGTAGAAAAAAACAGGGAAAAATGCCGGGGCGCATCAGTTGGTCTTGGAACTGATTGTGAGTGCCCGTCTTTTCCCGTGGGTCTTAGTCCGTTTTGTGCTGCGGGCGTTTGGGGCAAACCCGGGACCCACTTGGGGTTTTTGTCCTCAGCTGAAAAAATTTGGCCCAAGTTTCCTTAAACCCTCTAGTTTTTCTTCTTGTAGTTATTTTTAGCGCGGGTCCCGTTGGTCATAGCTTCGGGCCCTTTTCAGCGTTGATTCCCAGGGCCGATATTGCACAAGTTTTGGAAAGGGGCACCCTGTGGGGCGGCCCATTTCCCTGTTCTCCTGTAGCTCATCGGTGTATGGGCCCAAAGCGTAGATTTCTTACTTTTCCCCCCCAAATGTTACTGAGCCTTGATATTTCCCCCCCCGTTGCATCGGCTTATTTCTTCCAGAAATGTTGAAAAGGTGGATGAGGGGAAAAACCCCTTGCTAATTAAAAACATGCTAGCCCCCGTTAAGACAAAAAATGTTTATTCGGGGAAAAAATATCTTTCCATTTGATGTACAAAAAACCCAATAAAAAAAAGCCCCGTTTTTTAAATAGCTTTTCAAATTAATTTTTCCCATCTTCCTTTTGGGTCCTTAACTGCTTGGGGCCCTCACCCCCACAAAAAAAAATAGAATAAAAATTTTTATTTTAACAAATTATAATTTTTTAGGTAAAAGGTAAAAAGCAAAACCCACGCCAACACTCACTCCCCCTTTTGGGTTACAACTGGACACAAAAAACCTCTTTTCCTGGTTATTAAATTTTTCCCTTTTGGAAATTTCTTTCTCGTTTGTGTTTAAATTCATTTTCGACATGAATCTTTGGCAACCCAGCCCTTCAAAATTTTGACGAGTGTTTTGACTGACCAAAACCCCAGGGGGGGCCCATTCTTTCCCCTATGACAAAACCATATACTTTATACGCAATAAACACATGAAAAACGGGCCCACTTGTTTTCACAGTTAAGCCCGTCAAAACCCTTTGCAATACACACACCACCCACCCCAAACACAACCACACACCCCACCCCAACACACACACACACACACACACACAACCACACAACACACCCACCACCCATACATGCACCACACTGACCACACATACTAACTTAATCGCCCCACAAAGGCGAAAAAACAAAAGTACATGCCTAACCCCAACCCCCAATCCCTATCTAATACACCTTTAATTTACACTGAACGTCCCGTGCCACCGATCTCGGGACAGGCTGGTTTACAGGGGGGAAGCACGTTTGGAAAACACTAAATTTAAATTCCCGCATAAACTAAAAAACACAGGGGACAAAAGAGACCCCTACCCAGGGTTTACCGAACAAAATTCCAGGGGAAAAAAAAAACAAATTTCCGGGGAAAAAACCCACGAAGCCCTACGTCTTTCAGCTTTTAAAAAAACTGAACATCCCGGGCATCCATGACCCCAAAGGGGGAACAGCCCTGTGCCCGCCCCTAAACCCAATCTGCAAAAAGGAAAAACCTGGGACCGTGTATCGTAGCGCCTGAATATAACTTTAGGACAGCCCCCCTTGGACTGCGTCCCAAATACACAACTGAAAACAAGGGGGACGACGACGGACTCCCCCCTTTCTCACTCACATTTCTCCCCCCCCGTTTCCCCAAATTTTTGTAACCCCAAGAGCGCTTTTTCCCCCCCCCTTAAAATAAAGGGGCCCAAGGGCCCCTACACGACTCCCTTATTTTTTTTTTTTTCCAAACGTTTTCTTGTTATGTCTAACACTATGTCTTCACTATATTTTTTTTAAAACCAAACCATGGCAAAAAACCCCCCACGCCCCCTACAAAAAGTTTTCGGGCTTTGTTTTCTAAAAATACAGGAAATATTTCACGCTGAAAGTTTCAATTTTTTCAAGTTTTTACATAGGCTTTACAGTCCCGCTGATCGGGTGAAAAAGATACCCTTAAAATTTGGGGTTTTGAATTAAAAAGGCAAAAAAAAGGCAAAAAAATAAGTACCCCAATTAAAAATTATTCTAGAGAATTTGATACACTTTAACATTACCCCGTAGAATGAGGGGTGATCTTTTTTAAACCCCTTCAAGTTTTAAAAAGTATTGATAGTATAAACCCCTAGGTATTTTTTTAAATATGCCCTTTTGGTAAAAAAACCGGAAACGATAAACCCCTTTTTGTGTTAATGAATATAGGCTTGCCAGTATTTTCACTTTATTACAAAATTTCCATCTTTATGAAATAAATTTTATAAAAAAAAACCCCAAACCCCATGTTACTTTTTAAAATTTAAAAGTGACCCGGGGAAAACATTTTAAGGGCATAAGGTATAAATTAGGATGGGTAAGACATACCCATAAAGGTTACTTTTTGTTTTACCTTGGATAAAACCCTTTTCCAACCCCATAAAGTGTAACTTAAATTGACGGGTAACCTTGCCGGGTTGGGCCCCAAAAATACCCCAGATCTTACTAGGGTTTGGGAAAATTTTATTAAATTCTAATAGGTTTGCACTTACTAAACTTACTCGGCTTCCCACAGTTACCTCCCGGTCTTCTCCCTGGCAGGGGAATCTTTTGTTTGGGAAAGGGGCAGGCGGGGTTTGGGGGCGTGGTGTGGGTTTTTTTTATTATTGTGTTTTTAGTTTGGTGCACTTTGTGTTTTAAAACCGATTTTCTTTTGGTTCGTTTGTCTTTGTTTTTAATTTTGTTTTTTTTTTGTTTTTGTTGTTTTCCCTTTCCTTTCCCAATTTCCTTTTGACCCCTTTTTTGACCCCCGCCACCCCACTGTCCATTTTTTTTGTAAGAGTAGGGTTTTATAACCCCTTTGCTTGTTTTTCCTCCATTATTTGTGCACTTTGGGCTGAAACAAGTTCTCAAACCCAAAAAAAAAACTTTTTTTAAAACCAAATAAAGATGAAATTTTAAAACCCCCTCCGGGTTTGGTTTTCGTTCCTGTTTTAATGAATCTGTTCTTCAATACTATTTCGGAAAATGTCGGATTTAATCTGTGAAAAGTTTTAAAAAAAAAAAAATTTTAAAACTTCTAAATTGTGTTTGTTTTTTGTTTTGTAACAAAAAAACCCCAAATTTTTTTCCAGCTGGTTGTGCAAACCGTCCCAGAGAATTTAAAGTGTTGGGCCCCGTTTGGTATGAAACCACAAAATGTTGCTTTGATTTTTTTAAATTTAAACCCGTCCGTTTGTTACCTTTCAATCTTTTTATTTCAGCACAACGCCCCAAATGTCAGTTTCACCCTACTTGCGATATCACAATGAAAAAGTTTCTTTTTTTAAAACATTTTGACACAGGCAGGCCCTGAAAATTTGTTATAAAAACCTTTTAAACCAAAAAGAAATTTTTTTAACGTGGTTGCTACCCAACACTTTTATTTTTTTTGGGAAGTTGTTAAATATTAGCCCCCGTAAAAAATGTTATTTTTAAAAAAAAACGGGTTGTATCAACATACCACAATTTTTATCTTTGACCCTTTCCCATTTTAAAACACAATGCAGATCTTTTGGGTTTTAAACTGTTAAGGTTACCAAAACCCAAAGGGTAATTTTCTACACTCAGTTAACAATTCTCCGTATTATTCTTTTGCCCAACGCTTTTGATGTTTTTACAACCCCAAAACGCTACGTTTTGAACCCTTTTGATATCGTCTCAGAAAATGGCCCTTGGGAAAACCTACCGTGTAGCACATATAAAACACTAAAATTTGAAAAAGTTAATGTAAAAATGAGTTTTTCCAAATTTAAACCCCCAGTTGGGTAGCCCCCCTTCCCCTTTTCGATACTTTTAAAAACCCCAAGTCAATATAAATTTAAATTGTTTTCGTCCCCTCAGTGTTTGCTCATTTCCAAACGTTTTTTTTTTGGTTTACTTTTTTTTTCCGCTGTCGCTTTTTTTAAAATTTATGAGTGTGAAGACGAGGTCCCTTTTTTTTTTTTACCGTGAAGCTCAAAAAACCTTTTCCCAAAAAGAATGTTCCTGTTTGTACCCTTTTCGGGAATTTCCCAAATAAAATTGTGTCGCGAATATTCTTTCAAGTGAAAATTTCCCCAATAGGTTCAAGAATTGCTAGATCTATCCCCTCTTTCGATACAAATTGGGCCCAAAAAAAAAAGATGAATGCTCCAAATGAGTTAAAAATTAATTTCCCAGAAAAAAATGATCCCAAATGTTTGTTATTTAAAACGTGAAATATTTTGAATGCGGGGATTGGGGGGAAGGAATGGGGGAAGGGGGGGGGGGGGGTAGTGTAAGGGGGAGAAGGGCTAGGTGAATGAGGTGAACAAATGTCCGGGAAGTGAGTGGATGTTTTCTTTCCCGGGGAATAATGTGCATGTTTTTTATGCTTTTGTATGTAAACAATATCGTTTCCCCGAGGTTTAAATTTTTTCCCTTTATTTATTTTTTTTTCTATATTAAAAATTTTATATATCTATATATATATATATTTTTAATATATATATATATAAAATATATTATATTATCGCTCTTTCAAATACAAATTCCCCCAAAAACAAAGAGATGGGGGGTTCAAATGAGATTAAATCTCTCTCTCTCTCTCTCTCTCTTTCTCCCCTTTTCTCCTTTTCTTCTCTTCCCTTGTGTGGTGTGGGGTAAGGGGAAATTGTATATGCGTAGGGTACGTGCGTGCATGCATGCGTGATCTGTGTTTGTGGGGGTTTGTATGTTTTGGGTGTGTGTGTGCGTGTGGGGTTGTGCGTGGGGTTTGTTGTGTTTTGGGGTGTGTTTTGTGTGCGCGGGGCGCGCGCGTGTGGTGTATGTGGTGTTTACTCTCTCTCTCTTTCCCTCTTCTCTCTCTCCCCCTTCTCTCTCTTCCCTTTCTTTCTCTCTCTCTCTTCTCTCTCTCTCTCTCTCTCTTTCTTCTCTTTCTCTCACTGGGGGTGTGTTGGTGTGTGTGGGGTGTGTGTGTGTGTGTGTGTGTGTGTTGTGTGGGTGTGTGTTTTGTGTGTGTGTGTGTTGCGCGCGCAGGGCGCCAGCAAATGTGTGGGGGGTTTTTGCACGCCACGGGGCGGTTTTTTGTGTGTGTGTGTGTGTGGTTTGTCCCGTGTGTGTGTGTGTGTGTGGGTGTGTGTGTGTGTGTGTGTGGGGTTTTGGGGTGGTGGTGGGGTGGGCGTCCGTGCGTCGTGTGTGTGTGTGTGTTTGTGTGTTGTGTGTGTTTTGTGTGTGTGGTGTGTGTGGTGTGTGTGTGTAGGGTGTGTGTGTGTGGGTGTGTGTTTGTGTGGTGTGTGTGTGTGTGTTTTGGGAAACCGTTTGAGTGTGTTTGTTTGCATGTGCGAAAGGGCGTGCGTGGTGTTTGGGGTGTGTGTGTGGTGTTTTTTGGTGTGCGGTGGTGTGTGTGGTGTGTGTGTGTTGTGGTGTGGTGTGTGTGTTTTGTGTGTGTGTGTGTGGATACGTGCGTGCGTGCGTGCTTTTCCGTGCGTGCGTTTGCGTGCGTGGTGGGGGCGAGCGTGTTGTACGTGTGTGTGTGTGTGTTTGAGAGAGGGGGACTATGTGTTTTTTGTTTTTGTACATGCGTGAAGAGCGATAGAGAGAGAGGGGGGGGGTGGGGACAGGTGGGGGTCTGTGTAGCCGGCGCAGGCACCGAGCGCGCGGGGGCCCACGCGCGCGCGGTGTGGGGTTTTGTGTGTGTGTGTGTGTTGGAGTGTGTGTGTGGGGTGTGTGTGTGTGTGTGTGTGTGGGTGGGGTGTGTGTGTGTGTGTAGGGGTGAGTGGAGTGTGGTGAGTGGGTGTCTCGTGTTGTGTGTGTGTGTGTGTGTGTGGGGTGTGTGTGGTGTGCGTGTGGAGTGGGTGTGTGTGGGGTTTGTGTGTGTGGTGTTTTTGGTGTGGTTGTGTGGTGTGTGTGTTGGGTTTTGGTGTGTGGGGTGTGAGGTGTTTTGGTGGGGTGTTTTGGGTGTGTGTGTGGGGTGTTTTTTGGTGTTTTGGTGTGTGTGAGTGGGGGTGTGTGTGTTGGGGTGTGGGGAGTGGGGTGTGTTGTGTGTGTTTTGTGTGTGGGGAGTTGTGTGGGGTGTGTGTGTGTGTGTGGGGTGTGTGTGTGTGTGAGTTTTTTTGGTGGGGGTGTGTGCGGGGGGTGTGGTGTTTTTGTTTTTGTGTGTTTAGGTGTAGTTTTTTTTTGGTGGGGTTTGTGTGGGGTGGGGTTTGGGGGGGGGGGGGGGGGGGGGGGGGGGGGGGGGGGTGTTGGTTTTGGAAAAATTTGGCGTTGTTCGTGTGAAGGGGCCCCCCCCCCCCCCCCCCGGTGTGTTTGTGTTTTTGTGTTTGTGTGTGTGTGTGTGTTTTGTTGGGGTGTGTTTTTTTGTTGGGTGGGTGGGGCTGTTTTGTGTGTGTGTTGTGAGTTGTGTGTTTTTGTGCTTGAGAGAGGGAGGGAAGCGAGGGGGAAAAGAGGGCGGGGAGAGGAGAGGGAGGAGCGAGAGAGAGGGAAGAGGGAGAGGGAGAGAGGGGGAAGCGGATTCGAGGAGGGAAAGGAAATGAGAAAGAAAAAAAAGGGCCCAAAAATTTTTTTGATACAACCCTGCCCCCCATTTTTGCCCCTGTGGCCGTTCCCCGGTCCCCCCCGTTTGGCCCCCCCCCTTCCCTTTTGTGTTAAACGGGGCGTTCCCTCCTTCCCCCCTCCCCCCCCCCCTTAACCTTCTCCTTTTTTCTTTTCCCTTCCCTTTCTCCCCTTTCCCTCTCCCTTCTCCTTCCTTTCCTCTTCCCTTCAAACCTCTCTTTTGTGTTGTGGGGTGTGGGGTGGGGGGTGTTTGGGTGTTTTTGTGTGGGGTGGTGTGTGTGGGGAGGGTCCCCTGTGGTGGTGTGTGCTTTGGTGTGTTTTTGTCCCCGGGGTGGTGTGTGTGTGTGTGGGGGGTGTGTGTTGTTTTTACCCCCATGTGAGAGGGGGCGAGGGGGGGAAAAAGGGGGGGAGAGCCCCGGGGGAGGGAGGGGGGGTGGGACCGGAAAGGAAAAGGGAAGGGAAGGAAAAAAAAGAGGGGAGGGGGAGAAAATTTTTGGCCCCCGCCCCCGTTTTTGTTTGGTTGTTTTTTGGGTTTTTGTTTTTGCGTGCGGGGCGTCCCCGGTGTGTGTGTTGGGTTTTGGTTTTTTGGTGTTGGGGGGTGGTTTTGGGTGGGTTTTTGGGGTTTTGGGGTTGTGTGGTGTGTTTTTTTTTTGAAGGGTTGTGGTGTTTGTGTTTGTGTGTTGGGGTTTTGGGGAAGGTTAGAAATTAAGGTGTTGTGCGGGGGTTGTGGTTGTGGGTGTGGGTTTTCCTTGGTTGTTTAAAAGGGGGTTGTGGTCTTGGGGGGTTTTTTTGGGCGGGGCCCCGGGGGGGATTTTTGAAAACCTGTGTGTTAAAAAAGGGGGGTGGGGTTTTGGGTTTGGTGTTTGGGGTTTTGGCGTGCGTGCCCCCCCGGGGTTGGTTGTGTGGGGGTAAAAAAAGGGGGTTTGGGCCCCCCCCCCCCCCCCCCGGGTGGGGGCGGGGGGGGTGGGGGGTTTGGGTGTGGCCCCCCTTGGGGTGGTTCCCCCCCCCCCCTTTTTTGGGGGTTCCCCCCCCCCCCCCCCCCCCCCCCCTTTTTTTTTTTTTTTTTTAACAAACACCCCTTTTTGGGGGGGGGGAAAGATTGGTTTTTTGGTTTTGGGGCTTTAATGGGGGGGGGGTTTGGTTGTTTTTTTTGGGGTTTTTTTTTTCTTTTTTCCCGATTTGGGTTCCTTTTTTAAAAATTCGGTTTTTTAAAATTTTTCCTTCAACTTGGGGACCCCAAAAAAAACCCTTTTTAAACACCCCTTGCTTTGGGGTTTGGGTTTTATCCCCCCCCCACCCCCATTTTTTCCCCCCGGTGAAAGGGGCCTGTGTGGGAACCGGGAGTGGTTTTTGGGAAGTGGGGTGGTGGTGGTTGGTGGTGGTTGTGTGGGGTGGTTGGTGGGTTGTGTTGTGTGTGTGTGGTTGTGTGAGGTGGGGGTGGTGGGGGTGGGGGTGGGGGTTTGTGATGTGGTGGGTTGTGGTGTGTGTGTTTTGGGTTGTGTGTGTGTGTGGGGGTGTGTATGTGTGTGTGTGTTGTGTGTGTGTGGGTGTGGGGGTTTTTTGGTGGGTTGTGTGTGGGTGTGTGTGAGTGTTTTTGTTTTTGAGTGTGTGTGTGTGTGTGTGTTTTGTGTGTGGGGGTGTGGTGTGTGTGTTTGTGTTGTTTTTGTGTGCTGTGTGTGTTTTGTTGTTGTGTGTGGGGGTTTTTGGGGTTGGTGCGTGGTGCGTTGCGGGGGCGCGCGCGCCCCGCGCATGAAAATTTAGAAATTGCTGTGTTTCCATGCCATTTTTTAGTTTGATGCAGAAAAATTTCCCTGTTTGCAGACGATTTGTAATTTCCTCCCCCTAAAGGGAAAAAAGGGAATGAGGGTGGACATTATCGGGCCCTTGTTTTCTTTTTGATTATGTCAGTGGTATACTGTCGTTGATAAAAAAGGTTTACGGGCCTGTTTCGTCTGTGTTTTCTTCGGAGGTTTTTAAAAAGCTTTGTGAAAAGCTAGAGACATAGGGTCGTGTTTCCTCTTTGGATTCCAGTGTTCATTTTCTTTTCCCTTTGAATTTTCATATTTTCCTTTTAAAAGAAAGATGTAAATAATAATTTCATTGGTGTGTTGGGACTTGTCCCCCTGATCTTCTTTTTTAAGAAAATCTCATTGTTAGATACTTTCCCAAAAAAAAGGGAAAAACCCGCAATACCCAGCAACGCTTTCCCGACGGGGAAAGGAGGGCTTCCGGTGGGAAAATATACCCGCTTTGAAAAAAAGTTTAAATTTGCTGTCAAAAAGGATCTTTTTTAAGCTGGTATGTAAGAAACCCAAGCAATAAAAAAGCAAAAATAGCACCAAAAAAAACCCCCCAAAAAGAAGTAAAAAAAAAACCTTTTTGCAAAAATCGCAAACTTTTGGGCCCCCTCCATTTGTGGTATATATTTGTAAAACAAAAAAACCCCGTCCTTATTTTTCCTGTGATTATGGCCAAAGTCCCCTTATCGGGTTGCATAACTTTTCCCCCCAAAAATGTTTACATTTTAATTTTAAAACCCAAATTTTTGAAAGCATTAAAAAGTGGGGAACCTTATGCTTTTGTAATGGTTTACTCTGTTGGATCGACGTACTATGTTTTAAATTAAATTTCAAATAAGGAAGGGGCCCTCTTCCAAAAATGGTAACAAGAGTTAGTTTAATAAAACCTTATCAGGAAAACAAATTTCATTTTAAACTTTTTTTCGTAAACCACCATGTTAGTGTAAACCGTTATTAAAAGTAAATTTAAAAAAAAGAAGTTCTTCCTTGCGCTAAACCCCTGGGCCGATTAAAAGCGATCAAAGCAAAGTGAATTTTCGTTGTTTTATTCGTTTTTTTATATCCCCTGACAAAGTAAGAGGTCAAAAACGCGTTTTTGTTTTGCTTGTAACTCGTTTGCCCCAGTTCTCTGGGCGGTTCGTAACATTTATTAAAAGTTTTGTTTAGTTTTCCCCTGAAATTTGTCTCGCTTTGAAATAGGCTATTGAAGGGGGTTTTTAAAAAGGGTTAAAAAAAAAATTTTGTTGTTTATAGCCCTCCCGACCTTTTGGGGGCCAAATTAAGGTTGCAAGCAAAGTGAAACTTGAAATATCCCTTCACCCTCCCAGTGTCATGCGACGGGCTCACATACACACTCCCCTGCAAAAACCCAAACATGCGTCCGCACGCCAAACCCCACATCTCCTCCCTTTTTTTCGATTTTAAAAAAATGGGAATCCCCTTTTTAAAAGTTTTTTCCCCGTAAAACAAAAAAAAAAATTGTTTTTTTTTTTTAAAAGCGTTTCCCCTCTTTGGCGCCGGGGGGGGTTTAAAATTTTTTTTTTTTTTTTACCCAAAATAAAAATTTAACAATATTTGCAAAATTTAATATATAAAAACTGTTTTCACTTAATACCTCCAAAAATTTGGGGTTTTCCCCTATTTTTTTAAAAGAATTTTAAAATCCCTTTTTGACCGCGGACATCATTTCCCTAGAAAGGGCAAGACCCCTTGTTAGTAAAATAAAAGAAGCACTTACTTGATAATCGATCCCCCGGGCCACCCTCTTACCTACGAGTGTGTGAACAGGGCCAGGGAAATTTTGGGAAAAGTAGTTCCGTCACGGTCAAACCGATTTAAAATCTAGGACGGGTAATAAAAAAATTTTATTTTAAAAAAATCAAATATGTAAAAAAGCATCCCCTACTAACCCTAGAATAACAATTTAAAATTTGGTTTTTAAAATGTCCCTTTTTTTCTTTTCTTCCGCCTCTCCTGTCGGCCCGCTTTGCCAAAGGGTTTAGGCAATTTTTTTCCAAGGACAAATCCCCGACGAAACCCCAAAAAAACAAAAAACAAACCCTATCCGACCAACGAGGGCAAACACCCCGTAAAGGTGAGTTTGAAAACGAGTTCAAAGTGCGCACAAAAAATTGTTTTCCTTTTTTCTCTCTCTCTCTCTCTCTTCTCTCTCTCTCTCCTCTCTCTCTCTCTCTCTCTCTTTTCTTCTCTCTCTCTCTCTTTTGTCCTCTCTCTCTCTCTCTCTCTCTCTTTTTCTCTCTCTCTCTCTCTCTCTTCCCCCTCTTCCCCCTCTCTCTCTCCTCTCTCTCTCCCCTCTCTTTTTTTAAAAGTGGCACCCCCCCCCAGTCCCACCCATATAAACCCAAATTTTCCCAAAAAATAAAATTAAAAACTTGAGGTGATGGGGGGAATTCCGCAATAAACACTAATCATAAAGTTTTTTCCCCGGCCCAAATTTGAGGGGTACTTTGAAAATAAATTTTCCAAAAATTAACCCCCTTTTGGGGTTTTTGAGGTATCAATTATACCCTGGGGAAAAAAAATATTGAAAAAAAAAAGCTTTTCGAAAGTTTTGAACAAGAACATTCAAACATTCTTTGGTGGATAGCAAAAATACTGGATCTTCCATTCTAATTTTTTCCTGCCCCTTTTCCTTTTCCCCAAAGGGGGGGTTTTGTAAAAAGGGGTTACAACCCGTTCTTCCAAATTTTTTTGGGAATAACGAAAAAAAAACTGAATTTGTAGAAAAAACAGCCGACCAGAGAATTTGAAGGAAATATTGGGAAATTTTCCCTTTTCGAAACCCCTTGTTAATGTAAAGCATAAAAACTTGCTAAGGTTTAAAAAGTTGTGTTGTGTAGTCCTTTAATTGTATATCGGACCTGTTTAACCCTTTCCGGGCTCAACCCAAACCCCCCGGACAATGAAAAAAAATATAATTCCGGGATTTAAATGGTCACAAAAGTCAAAACATACGTTCCCCCCCTTGGGGGTACTTTTCTGACCCCTTTCCCTTTTTTAAAGGAATTTTCACTTATTTACCTTTTCTTATGGGATGAGTTGGGGATCTGCAGAAAACCCCCCGTTTTGGGAAAAAAGGTACTTATTTGTCGCATCAAAAACCCATCTATCAATAAGTAAATTTTAAAATTTTAATCTATTTTAGCAGTCTGGAAAAGGGGGAAGGAGTTCGGGGAAAAAAAAACACAAATTGGAACCCCAATCCGAAAGGAAGAATCAAAAAAAAAACAAAAAAAAAACCCGAAAAACTTGAGATTTTTTATTCCCTAGAAAAAACCCCAAAAATGCCCTGATGGGCCCTATTACAAAAACAAAATTTAGGTTAAATTTTTTGTGGATTTAAAAAAGGGATAATGTATTTTATACTGAAATTAAAAGGCAAGCTAGTGTACGTCAAAGCACAAAAAAATTCTGACATCAGTTTTAAAGGGGGTTTTAGAACAAATTAAGCAATGAATTTTAGCAAAATTTGTATGGTACTGTAACCCTGGGGGTAAGCCCCGATTAAAAGATGCAGTTTCTGTCGTCAATAAAATTATAAAAAAGACTGGGATATTTTTTTAAGGGTGTGTGCATACGTTCCCCTTTTTTTTTTGTTTTTTTTGTTTGTTGTTTTCCCAAAACTCCGTGTTCGCTTTTGGCCCGAGGAGCGATGAAAAGAAAAAACCCTTTGCTGAAAACCTCCCCCAAAACTTGAAAGGCGTGTTAAATTATAATATGCCAAATTTTAATTTGTCTGTCAATATTGAAAACCCCTTTACCCCTTTTTGCTTGACAAAAAAGGGTAACACCCCCCCCTCCCCCGAAAGGTATGTTGTTTTCCTGTTTTTTTCTGGGTACAGGTGCTGCATACTTAAGTGTCCCCAACGGGTGGAGTTGGACCTGAAAAAAGGCGCGCTTCCACAAATACCGTTAAAAAACGACAATTTTTATGCAAAAAAACTTTGGGCAATGTCCTAGTAAAAAAATGAGTTTCTTTTTAACCCAAAGCAATTCATTTCTGTTTTTTTTTCAATAGTTTAGATTTTTTTGCTTTTCGTCCAAAAGACATGTCTCTAACATCGCCCCCCTGTAAAGTTCGTTTTGGGATTGTGGTCTCGGTGGACAAAAAAAAAAAAGGAAAAAAAACTGGGGGGAGGGGGATCAAACCCAAACCCTTAAAAAAAAATTTCGCTTTATTCAAAGCCCGGGACCCTGATATACCAAAGGTTTTTAGAATTTCTCTTCCCTATGCTTTTAAAACTTTCCTGGGGGTAACGGTTAAACCCTGCGTTTCTTTGTCCCGAGGTGGACGCCGGATCTTGATTGGGCCCAGCTGGGGGTGTGTATAAAGTTTCGCCCCGCAATGTTTGGATATCTCGCAAAAAGGGTTTAAGCCAATTATTCCCCCGTCTGCTGTTTGGGCAGCGTTTTTACTTTTTGGAGGGCGAAAAAACCCCGCGCGCGCCCCCGTTTGCCCAAAAAGCAAATTTCCAGCGGGCCCCGTGAAAGTGGGTTTTCCCGTGGGCTATCTAGAGTGTAATTTCCTTGTTTCCCTTTTTAAATTCCCTTTTGGGCATTGAAACGTTATAATCAATTAGCTCATTGGATTCTGCAATCTAAAAAATTATTATTCCAAAGTTTATTATATAGACGGTGGGCTTTTGTCGGAAAACCTTTTACTCTTGATCCTTTTTGCTTTGCCTTTCAGAAAACTGAACTTTAGGCCACCTCAGCGGCTTTTCGTAGCCATGCAGGGGGTCTTTTTAGGGGCCATAGACGGCAAAAAAGGCCCCCAAAAGTCCCAAAAAACAGTTTTAAAAATGATTCAAGAGCTAGATGCGAAACTTTGGGAAAACCAAAAATTCGAGGGCCCCAGCGGGAATATTAGGGCCCAAAAAGGGGGAAACCCTTCCCGCCCAAGGCCGCGCCCCAAAACCCCGCCCAAAATTTTCTCGGTTTTCCCGGGCCCCGATTTGGGGTCAGAAAAAGGAACACAGCTGTGAAAATTTTTGGGGTGAGAGAACATTGGGGGAATGGGAAAAATTAGAGGAAAAAAGAGGCAAGCCCTTTTTGCCCTCGCCGAATAAAAAGCTGACCACTTTGCGACAATTTTTGACCTTGCTGAAAGAAATAACCAAATGAAAATTTTCCCGGGACGGACCCAAACCCGTAACGGAAAGAAGCGAGAGAGGAACTGGCAGAAAATTTTTAAGGGGCGGTTACAAACCAAACTTCGCCCCCGGGTCTGCAGAGAAGAATTTGAAACCTACAAAGCCAATAAATTGTCCGAGATTGATCCCCTCCCGACGGTAAACTAAAGAAAATTTGGGTTCCCCAAATTACCGTTGAGGCCATCAAAAAATGCCCCGAAAAATGAACATATTCAGGGGGCAGTCATTTAGACGGCGGGTGGTGCGTGCGTGCCCCAAACGGATTTTTTCTTGATAGCGGCTTGCCCCCTTTGTGGCCAATTTGAAGCCGTTAAAACATTTTAGCAATGCGGTTTGGGTATTTTGGGTCAAAGTGTCGCGTGAGATTTTTGTTTTTCGCAGACGGGGGCATCAGACCCAAAGGTTTAAACCCCCCCTTTTTTTGGGGTCTGTGATGAATCAGTTCCCCCATCACAAACGTTGTTTGGGGACAGTTTGTCCGTTGACACTGGAAAAAAAGGGGCGGTGAAAAAACCCGGGGCCCCATCCGCTTTTAGTGTAGGCCCTAAGCGCAGATACCGCAGAAAAACCCCCCTACATCGTTGGGGCAAGGGGAGCGGGGGTTTTTTTTGTCTGAGTCGGGTTGCGCCCCCGTGGTTTTTTTTTTTATGCCAAAGGGGAAAGAACAAACAAAAGACAGCCTGGGTTTTTAGCCCGGGAAAAGTGGATTTGAATCCCCGCTCCCAAAAGAAGAGGTGAGCTTTTTGGGTTTCCCTTTTAAAACCCCCGAAACCCTGGTTTACTTCTGGGGATTAAAAACGTTTGAAGATGCAGGGCTAAAATCACTTCAAACCCCCGAGATTTCAAAGGGGATGATAGCCGGGGGGGTTAAGGTTGAGTTTGACTGTCCCTTTTGACCAGTTTTCCCGGGGTATCTTGCACTTAAAACCCTGTCACAAATTTAAAAAGGTTTCAAGATAAAGATTTGGAAGTTCCAAAAGTAGATTTGCTAAGAAAAAATAAATTTTCCCCCGTGAGCATTGCCCTTGTGAAATTATTTCTCCCGGTTTTTTCCCGGGGGGAAAAGGGAAAATGGATCTTATCGCATGATTTTTAAAAACCCCAAAAAGGCCCCAATTTAGGGAAATCAGCTGCCCTCCCTTTTTAAAAAGGATAAATCGAACACAGCCTGACTTTAATTAAATCAAGGTGCTTGGTGGGCCCCAATTGATCTGAAGGGGATGCCTAAACATAGTAAAAGCAAAAAATGAACAGACAAGAAAAACTCATATTTCCCAAAGGAGATATTAGATCTATGAATTTAAGGGGTTTTTCCAATGGCCTTCTCAGCTCCCGGTTTCTTCCAAAGCTGTTAAAACCGTCTATGCCCCTTTGATTGAAAGGTCATGTATCTAAGGGGGTTTTTGGGTGATTCGTTGTTGATTGGGGGTCCCCAGGGGAGCAAAGGGAGGGGGAATGTTACAGACCCCGGGTTTGGTTTTAAAAGCAGGGTTTATCGTTCACCTAAACCCAAATTGGTTTTTCAGCCCAAAACAAGGATTCAATACCCTTTGGGGTTATCATAGTTCTTTCCTGAAAGTTTACTCTTTAGCGCTGAAAGGGTGTCAGCATACTGGGGTTTGTTGGGGGCCAAAGGATCTTGATGATCCCTGGGAAATTTTTTTCCCCCAAAAAAATTGTTTGGAAAAAACGTTGTAGCTTTTTTGTATAAGTTGGGTTTTCTCTTTAAGGGCAGCTTGGAAAAAACCCCCCAATTTAGCTTTGAAGGAAGCGGGGGTGACTTTTTACCCAATCAGGGAGTTGTTGAAGGGGGGGGGAACCCTTTAAAAAGTGGGTTGTCAACGGTCTGATTTCAGAAAAATGGGCATTTGCAGTATGAACCCCATATTATATATTTAGTTTTCCCCCCTGTGAAAGTGGCACAGGTTGGAGAAGCGGTTTTGAAGAAAAAAGGGTACAGGCGGGGTTTGGGTTTCCCATGAAAGGGTCTTTTTAATTAAAAATTTTTGGAATTCAAACCCTTTTTTCCTTTCCCTTTTCAGTCCTTTCAGGGAAAGCTGGGGGAAAACAAAAAATGAAAAAAAGGGAAGGGAAAAAACCCAAAGGGCCGGAAAAGGGGGGAAAAGATTAAAAAATTCAAAGGGGAAACCCAAAAGGAGGGAAAAAACCCCGGAAAGGAAGAAAAAGGGGAAAGGAAAGGGGGGGGAAAGGGCAGGAAAAAGGGAAAAAAAACATGTCCCGATTTGGGAAAATTTGGAAAAAAAGAGGCGGGGTTTGCAGGGCGCTTTTTTCCCAACGCCCCCCAAGGGGGCCTTCAAGGGATTATTTGCTCCCGGGGGGAAAACCTTTTGGTTGCGGCCATACATTTAACCCAAACCGGTATCCGGCCTTGGCCCGGTTTCTTTTTCAAGGAAAAAAAAGCATTTGGATCCAAAAACCAACCCTTTCGGAAAGGAACCGGGGGTTGCCCGGGTGAAACCCCGGAAATGGAAAAGGGGATATGTTTAACTGGCCGAAAAAACCCCCAAAAAAAACCGGGTTGTGTTCTTCAAATCCCCCGGTGCCCCAGAACCGTCAGGGCCCCCTTTTTCAAACCCCCCGGGTTTTTTTGGGAGGTCACCCTTTTCAGAAAGGGTGGGGGGGGGTGGGGGGGAGGAAAAAAACTGCGAATTTTAAAAGGGTTACAAGGGCCCCTTCAGTTTTCTTCAGGGATTTTGGGCCCCCCCCCACCCAAGTTTCCCCACCCCCCTCCCTTCAAAATTTCCAAAAAATTTTTAACCCAGAAAACCCCCCTCTTGCCCAGGGTGTGGCCAGGTTTTTCGCCGATACGGTTGCGGCATTTCCGGCGGGGTGCGGCGGGGGATACCGGCCGGGCCGGGGAAACCATTCATCGGGCCGGAAAAAGGGAAACCCGGGGTTCCCAGAAGACCAAACTCCAAAAAAAAAAGGAAATGGGTTTTTAAGGAATAGTATTTAAATTTGGTTTGGGGGCCCCAAAAAGCAAACAGGGGGCCCGGGTCCCCCTGCCCTTTGCCTAAAAAACTTCGTTAATTCTTTAATTCTTGCGAGGAAAACGCCCCCGCAGTTTAGATTAAAAAATTTTGCTCTTTGTGGGCGTTTAGCTCTCTTTTTAAAAATTTTTTTGCCCGGGCTTCCCCCAAACGCCTTTTTGTCTCTCTTGGGGTTTTTAAAAAACCATAAACGGGGGAAATTTGGGGGGTGGGTAAACCCCCCGGGGCCGGAAAAGAATCCCCTTTTTTCCCGGGCCCCATTTTCTTTTTGGGTTGCCCCCCCTTTCCCCCTGGGGAAAGGGAGCCACCCCCCCTTTTCCCTTAAAGAAGGGGAAACCGGCAGCCATCCTTTTTTCCAAGAACTCGGCTTCCGAACCCCGGGGGGCAAAATCTTCGGGAGCCTTTTAAAAATAGGTTTGATCCCCGAAAGGAAAATTTATTTTTTTAACGGTTTTGGGGACCCAACACCCTTTTTAAAATTTTTACAAAAACCACATTAAACAAATGAAGAAAATTTTCCAAGCCCAAAATTTTTCCCTTGTGCTTTGGGCCAAATTTTGGGAAACAGGGAAAAAAAACTTCACAAATGGGGTTTTGTTTGCCTTCCAGGCCTTGGGGGCGGGTTTTAGGCTTAACCCCCTTTTTCCCCCGATAAAATTCCAAAAACGTTGGAAACACCGAATTTTAAAATTTAAATTTTTTCGAAACCTTTTCCCTTTCCCCGGGTTTTAAAGGAAATGGGGTTTGAATGTTTTTGGGGGGGTTTTAACCCCTGTGCCCCCCCCAAAACAGAAATTAAATTTTTTCCTTTAAACCCCTTTTTGAAATTTTTTTTTGGGGCCTCTTTTACCAAAAATTTACGAACAACTTTTTATCTTATTTTTGTGAAGCTAAAAATTCATATTAAAGTTTTTAGATTTCTCAAAAAATAACCCAAGGGGGAAAGGATCATTGCCCTTTGCCCCAAAGGGGGTTTTTAAAGGACCTGGTTTTGGGGGGGGGGGGGGCCTTTTACAGAATGGGGGCATGGGGCCTATTTCGAATTAGGAAAACTTTTAAATGTGAAAAAGGGAAATTTCCGGGGTTTAAAAATGGGTTTACGGAAAACTTCAAAAAGGCCAAGGTCGGGCTTTCCCTTCTTTACCAAAAAAGGAGGGAAAATAAACAGGACCCGGAGGGGATGGGCCGGAAAAATTTTTTAAAGGGGGGTTTAAACCCGGGGGAAGGTTAAAAAAAAGGGGGAAAGGCAGGGAAAAAGGGGGGGGGTTTTAAAGGGTGGCCCCTTTTTGGGAAAAGGGGAAGTAAATTTCTTACATTTTAAAAACTGGTTGCCTTTCAACCCTTTTGGGAAATAAGGGACCCCACCAAAAACTACAAACGCTCCCAAACCCCAACAGCGGTTTTCGAAAAATTTTTGGTTCGCAAGGGGAACTTTTAACTTTTTTAGGGCAGAAAAAATACCCGTTCCCAAACCCATCCAACTCGGTAGCCCGAATTTGGGGGTTTTTTTTTCCGGGGAAAATTTTTCTTTGTACAAAATTCGAAAGGAAAAGAACTTTAAACTCCTTTTTGGACCCACGAAAACCCCTCAGTTTCCCCGAATTTCTAGCCAAATTTGGGGTGGTAAAGGGGGGCTGTTTGAAAAGTATTAAAAGGGGGAATTTACGGGGTTTTGGTGGGGGGGGGGGAAAAAAAGAGGAATGGGGGCAAAGAGGGCTGGTTGTTAAGGGGAGGGGAAAATAAAAGGAAAATTTTGGGGGCCCGTTTTTAATAAGGGCCCGGGGTTTTGCCCCTTTTTTACCGGGGGGGAAAATACCCCAACCGGAAATTAAGGGGGGGGTTTAAAAAATGAGGAAAAAGGCCAAAGACCAGGGGAAATTGGGGGGGAAAGGGGGGGGCCCGGGCCAGGGGGGTGGCCTTTCTCTGGGTTGTTTGCCCAAAAATTTACCATTTTTTTTGATTTTGGCCCCACCAAAAAAACAACAAAAATCACCGCCCAAGCGGTCTTTGTCAGGGTTTTTGACAAGGAATTAAATCTAGGGCAAGGAAAAAATCATGTTCGTTCCAAAAATTTTTCCTCGGGCCAAACCTTTTTACCAAAAGCCCCCGGGTATTTTTTTAAATGGCATGGTTTAAGAAAACCCGGCCAAAACCCTTTCTTTGGGGAAAGGGTTACACTAACCCGTTTCCGTAACCTACCATCCGACTTTCCCCCAAGGGGTTTTTTTACCTTAAAAATCCCCGAATTATTTAAGCCCCCCGTTTTTGGGGAAATGGGGAAAGTGTTTTGGGGGGGATTTTTTCCTCGGGGATTTATGGGGGGTCAAAACCCAAGGGGCATTTTTAAAAATTTTTAATTCTTTTTCCCGGGGGGCTTTTCGCCCGATCAATTGGATGTTATTCCCCGGTTTAAAGCCGGTGGCCAAAATTTTCTAGAAGGTGGCTAAGATGTTAAATTCTTTTCCCCCCTTTTTCTTTGTTTTCACTTTATGTCCATAAACAAAGGGCACCCTTGGCACAACCCCGTTTTTTTGTCTTTGGAAATTTTTAAAAAAGGGGGGAGTGGGCTGGGGGGGAGAGACCCCCAAGGGGCATTTTCTTTTCCGATGGAAAATTTTGTTTAACCGTTCCAAAATAAAACCCCGTTGGCAAAAACCATGAAACCCCCTCCCCCCGGGCCCCTATTCGGGCGGGGGGGAAATTAATATTTTTACCAAAGTTTTTCAAACACGACCTTTTTTCCCCCCAAAGGGCTTTTTTGAAAATTGGTTTTTTTTCCCTGTCCGGGTTTTACTTTCTTTTGGGGGTTTTTCCCCCCCTTTCCTTCCCGGGGCCCCTTCTTCCCGACACCAAGGCCCTCAAAATGCCCCAAGGCAGGGTTTTAGGCCACTTTTTCTATTTTTGGAAAATGGTTTTTGGTGTTTTTGGGTTGGGGTTAAAAAATGTTTTGGGGGCTTTCCTTTTGCTTTTTTTGCCTTTAAAAGGGTTCCAGGGCCAGAAAATTTTTTCGGTTGGTTTTGGGGGCTTTCTAAGGGGGGTTTAAACTCCCGCCCTTTTTTTCCCGATGTCTGGTTTTCCGCAGTTGGTTGGAAAAAAATTTCCCCCACCCTCGTTTTGGGCCCATTGCTTGGAATTTTTTGGGGGGCATTTGCAAGGGAGCTTTTTTGAAAAGGTCTTAGTTTGTTTTATTTTCCCCTTTTTTATTTCGAAGGGTTTCCGACCTTAATTAAAAGGGATTGTTTGGGCCCGGTTAAAAGCTTGAAAAGGGGGTTTTTTTGGGCAATTTTCAATTTTTCCCAACCTTTTTGGTGTGTCCCTTTTCTTGGGCCTTTTGGTTTCCCTTCAACGGGCAAATTTTTCCTGGGGGTTTTGCCCCTTGCCCGATTAGTTTAATTTCTGCCCCCTTTTTTCCCGTGGGGCTTCTCTACCCCAGGGTTGTTTTTAACCCCTTTTTTGATTTTTTCGTAATTGGGGGTTTTTTGCAGGGGTGGTTTCGGGCTGATTTTTGGGGCCGGGGTTTCCCCGGCTGACCCCTGAAGGGGGTTTAGTTTTTTGGGAAAAGGGGGGTTTTGTCGGAGCCCAAATTAGGGCGAGTTCCAAAAAGGGGTATTACCCAAAAATCTTTTTTCTTTTTATTCCTTTCAACCCAGCCAATTTCCCCGAAGGGAAAAGGAAATGGTTTTGGGGGGGGCCCCTTACACCCGGGTCCCCCTTTTAAATTTGATTGGGGTTTTTCCGCATTGGGAATTTAACCCGGCCTTTTCAAATTCAAGGGGGGGTTTTTTCCCCGGTCAAATTGGGGGACGGGTAACGCCCCAATTAGGGCCCTCAGTGGGGCCAAGGCGGGGGCAAGGTGTAAAAAATTTTTTTTTTGACCCCCCACCCCCAATGGGGGGAAAAAAGGGGAGGGGGGGCCCAAGGCTCCGGGTTTTCTAAAGTTTGTTGCCTCCTGATTGGGGGAAACTACCTTGCCCCTTTTTAACTTTCCAAGGTTTTCGGGGTCCTTGGTTTTTTTGTGGCCCTTATCCTTCATTTTCCCAAAAAGGTGGTACTGCAAAGATTTTTAAAACCCAAAAAGTTTTAGGGCGAAAATCTCCCTTTTTTTTTTCTTTCTTTTTTTTCTTTTTAGGGGGGAAAGGGGGCGGGAAACGTGTTTTTTTGAACCCAAAACCCCCAACCCTTTTTTTAAAAAACTTGGCCGCCCCCGGGTTTTTCCTTAAAAGGTTTTTTCCCCCCAGTTCTTAGTTTCCCCTTTTTTTTCCCTTTTTTTTTTTATCCCCCTCCCTTTGAAGAGGACTTAAACCAAGGTTCGGGTTTTTTGCCCCGGGGCCTTTGGAAAAACCTCCAAAGTTTAAAATTCAAACCATTTTCCCAAAGGGGGGTTTTTTTTTTTTTCCGTTGGAAAAAAAAAAAATTAACCCGGGCAGGCCCCCCTGTGAAGCAAAAGGGAAAACTTTAAAAGTAAAAACCCCTAGTTGGGAAGAGGGCCCCTTTGGCCCTTGGGGAAAGACACGGGGGGGAACGACCCTTTGGAAAAGAAAAAAGGAAAGGGGGAAAAATTTCAAGTTCGAATTACCGGTAAGGGGGCCCTTGGTGAAACGCGTGGCTTGGGGAAACCGGTTTGGGCCCCTTCCCTTTTAAAAAGGGGGAAAGGCGCTAATTGGGATTCTTATATTTATTATTTTATTTTTTTTTAAAAAAATGTGTTCCCTCTTTTTTCCCGGGGGCGTGGGACCCGTTCGTTTTGTCCCTATCTTCTCCAAAAAATTGTTGAATTATGTTGCTTTAGAATTTATGCCCCGCCTTGGTGTTTGTCCCAATTTCGTTGGGCCCGCTGCCCTTTTCCCCCCTTTTTTTTTCTTTTACAGCCTGATGAATTTTCCCCGGTTGGTGGTCCCATTAATTGGGAGTAATTTTGGGTGCGGGGTTTTGGTTTAAGGGTCTGTGGGTGGTGATTGTTGCCTGGGCTTCGAGTTGTCCCTTTTTTATCTGTGATTGTCTCTCCCTGTGTATTGGGGTGGGTCCCCTTGGCTTGGGAAAAATTTTTCCCCCAAGTTTTTGGCCGCCCCTCGTACAACCCCTATGTTTTACTGCTGGCTGCCTGTTCTACTTTTTCTGCAAGTGGTTTAATTTGTACTCTTTCTTTTCACCATTTACACTCCCCTCTATTCCTTGTGGGGTTCCCTCGTGCTTTTGCTGTGTTTTCTGTTTTTGTTGATTTGACCTTTTTCCCGTTTCCCTTTGTTAAATTTTTTCAAAATTTTTTCTGCTGTGATCTAATCTTTTGGTGTTTCTTTTTGATCCAGAACTTTTATTGCAGTTGATAGGGAAAACTTTTTTTTGCTTCTGTCCGTGGGTACATTGTTGTATCTTCCCTGTGTAGGTCTGGTTTGGGGGTTTTTTTATATTTTTTGGGATAAAGTCAATGAGTCTCTGTAGTGCTACTAACCCTGGGTTCTCTTGAACCTGTCTTTTCTACTGTTGGTTTCTGGGTTTTTCTTTAAAATTGAGCTTTTTTTTTTTTTACCGTCCGGGGGTGGTGGTCTGAAGCTGGGGTCTGCCCCTTTTCCTCCCTCTGGGGCCCTCCTGCAGTGAAAGGGCTGGAATTTCTTTGGGGAAAAAAAGAGGGTCGATTTGATTTTATCTTTTGATTTGGTAAACCCCCTGTTTCTTTGTTTAAACCCTTTGTGTGGAAAAAAACGGGTGCCACCCAAAGGCCCCAAGGGTTTTTCATCCCGCACAGGTCTGCAAGTCGTTCGCCGTTCTTGTTCAGGGTTTCAAGTGTTTTGGTGTCCATAACCCTCTTCGTTCCCCGGTTTTTTTCTCCACCTTGGGTTTATGTGGGTTTTATGAGAAGGGGGGGGGGCGGGATCCTTCGGCCCGTTCACTAGGGTTTTGTAGTCTGTTGGGATAGAAGCTATTTTTTCCTCTTATCATGGGCGTTTGGGCGGGGCACAGTACTGTACAATTTTTCGTTTGAGTCTTTCTTCTTTTTTCTTTAAAATTGCAGTCTATCCTAAGCCGTGGGCTGTTTCCCCTCAATTAGTCTTTTTGTGGGGTTTTTTTTGTTTCAGATTGGGTCCCCCCTGTATGTGCTGAGTTTTTTACCTTCATGACCTGGAAAGAGATTAACTCTCCGGAGGGAAAAATTATTCTTTTGGGTTGCAGCCATTTTCCCTCTCACTGAGTCCCAGTTTAACCCCCCGTTGTAGTTGCGATCCGGTTGCTAAATTTTTCGAGGGCTTCCCTGCTTTATTTGGTTCTGGGTGTTTCCCCCCGGGTAAGGGTTTAAGGTTTTCTAGTCGTCAGGAAGGGAAAAAAACGGAGCTTTGGTTCCTTTTGGCTTTCCCCCCAAGGGGTCATGAGGGCTGTTGATGCAGGTCTTTTCCCGGAGTGGGTTTCTCTGGGGGTTTCTGATGTTTCTGTGACAGGCCGTTTTTTTACCGGGGGCGGTCGCTAGTCTCACGCTCAACCCTCCTTCTTTACTGGGTTTGAGACTGGCTGCTAGCTCTAAAACGACTACCAGGCAAAAATCGTTACTGACTTTAATATCCTTTATTCTATTTCTTTGAGAACGGTTCAGTGAATAACCATGTTTCCATTTGCAGAATATTGCCATTCTATTTTTTTCCACCCCTGAGCTAATGACGACAGAGGACCAGTCCTGTTTGTTTTGGGAAATGGTGATGTTAACACCTATCATTTGGTTTCTGTTTGTTTGTTTGTTTGTTTGTTTGACAACCTGGGCAACATGACTGTACATTCCAAAGAAACACAGTCTTGGGCAAGGATTATTTTGAAGTTGTTTCATTTTACCCTTGACTGCTGCGACGAGCAGACATCATCATACAGACAATGTATCCTCCCCATGATGAGATAAGGCAGACGGATTGAGTACCCAGTACCACTGTTTGTTTTCATCTTCCGTCTAACGGGAGGACGGGCTTCCCTTTCTGGTGACATTATGCCTACCAGTCTGGTTTCAGTGACGTTTTGCATTCAAGGAGTTAATGCATGTCGCAAGATGAAAAAAAATCACAGGAAAATGAGACGGGTTGGGAGCAGTTGGGCTGCACTACTGACTGTCTGGGCGACACTTCTCGTTGTGGTGCCAGTCGAGAACTGAAGTGTTGACTGTTATGCTTCTCTGTGTGTCATTGTTTACGTCTGAAGTGCTGACTGTCTCGCTTCCCTCTGTTGATTCCTGTTTATGACCAAAGCGCTGACTGTAATGCTTCCCTCTGTGGTTCCTGTTCATGACCAAAGTGATCACTATAATGCTTCCCTCTGTGGTTCCTGTTCATGACCAAAGTGATCACTGTAATGCTTCCCTCTGTGGTTCCTGTTCATGACCAAAGTGATCACTATAATGCTTCCCTCTGTGGTTCCTGTTCATGACCAAAGTGATCACTGTAATGTTTCCCTCTGTTTCCTGTTACGACCAATGTGCTCACTGTAACACCTCCCTCCGTGTTTCTTCGTCATGTCTGAAATGTCAACTGTAATATCTCCCTCTTTGTTACATGTTTTTTTTCTCCGTAGTGCCCACTGTAATGCTTCCCTCTGTGTTTCCTGTTTACGTCCTAAGTGCTGACTGTAATGCATCCCTCTGTGTTTCCTGTTCATGTCTGAAGTGCCGACTGTAATGCTTCCCTTGTGTTTCCTGTTCCTGTCTTTAAGTGTCTACTCTAACGCTCTTTCTAAATTTCCTGTTCATGAATGAAGTGCTCACTGCCGTATTTCCCCATGTGTTTCCTGTTCCTCTCTGAGGTGCAGACTGTGATGCTTTCCTGTGTTTTCCTGTCTAGGTCACAATGCTTCCCTTTCTGTTACTGGTACTCTCCTTGGTGTTGACCATGATCTCCTCCATGTTCCAGTCTGAAGTGCTGACTGAAGTGCTTCCCTTGGTGTTGCCTTGTTCTGTTTAAAGTGTTAACTGGGATGCTTCTTTCTGTACTTCGTGCTCCTGCCCTGACACTGACCTCCCACATCATCTTCCCTCAAAGGACACCTGCCACCTCTCCCTTGGTGTTCGCTGCTTTGCCATCTTGCAGGGAATGCTGTTAGAAATGACGAGGGTTTTTGTTAATCTCTGCAAAACAACGTCCTTATGTCTATCCTTCCTTCCTCTCCCAAAGGTTCTGATCACTTGTTTACTGTCCTAATTCTCGGTACATTTGTCCGGGCTTCCTTTCTTAATAAGAAGGGCAGACCATAGTGTTTTCCTCCTTTTTATCTGCCTCTAAGTGAGTCCTTCTCTCTCTTAAATCTCTCTGACATAAACGTTAACTTCTATGGTTTTCTTTAATTTCCCTTTTTCTGAATCTGTAGATTTTTTAAAAAACATTTTTATTTGTTTTTATTGTTATTCCACATACAAAGAGTGAGAAAAAACCCACACACATACATAAAAAGAAGCCAAACAACAACAAAAAGAAATAGACAACATTGATAACTAAACGTTAGGTATAAAGCAAGAAAAACAAACAAATATATACAAAGAGCCAAACCACACACACACATGAAAAAAGAAGAGAGAGATAGACAGTAGGAGAGAGAAAGAGTGAGCGGGGAGAGAGAGAGAGAGAGAGAGAGAGAGAGAGGAGAGAGAGAGAGAGAGAGAGAGAGTGTTTCAGTATAGCATTGTCTATGTAAAAAAAAACATTTAAATAAACAAAAACATGGTTGCTTATTGACAATGCTATAAGAAATATACATAAACCTGTATGCATCATATTGTTCTAATATTACTACCCCGAAGAGATGTATATGTGCGTTTGATGAAAAAAGAAAAACATGTATATATATTGCAAGATAAATCCGCATGCATACACAGATAATAAAGGAAAGGCAGACGGATAGACAGACAAACAGACAGACAGACAGTCAGACGAACAGACGAGCAAAGAAACAGGAAGACAGAATGGGTTAGGTCACAGCAAGTGAAGATAATATATGCTATTATCATAAGGTACATTATTTCGTAAGTACCACTATACAGAAATAATTCAGCAGCATACAAGGGCCACGCATGATATCTTCAGCAAAAAGATTTTTAGAAAAAGGAAAAAGACGATATGATTAGTCATGTAATTGTTGTTATATTATGCATCATACTCATTTATATATTAATGCTGAAAAGACATGTTCCAGAGACGGTAACTAAAGCAGCTAGGTATTAGAAATCAAAGCTTCATAAGCAAGCCATCTGGCATGAAAATCCAAGTGGTTCATGGTTAAGTGTGAGTTATATATTTCAATTATATACTGTTCAAAAAAAGAAACGCAAAATGAAATTTTGCCACCTGGGGTGGACCATACAGTTGAGAACACGCCAAAAACCGCCCCTGATGTATGTCTTGAACGTCGACGTGCTAGTATAACATTGATTCAGGTTGTCACTATGTGCACGTGCGTGTTGTGGGCCAGGTGCGACAGTGCAAACATTGGGTTGTGCTTCTGTTGTTTCGCCTGCAAAGCATGCCCAACTCAGTGGTGAACACACACACACCATGGTCATAGTGCAGTATAAAAGCCGGGTCATTTTGGCAACCGGCAGGCACACCGTACCAAAAAACAGCATGCCACGTTTGAGCCCAGCAGAGAGAGAAAACGCCCTGGGTCGTTTGCAAGTTGGTCAGAGTGCAACTGATGTGGCCCATGCTTTGAATGTCTCCCCCAGTACCATATGCCGACTTTGGACTCGCTTCCAGAGGACAGGGTCATCAGCTGATGCCCCGAGGTCAGGCCGACCTCATATCACAACGCCAGCCCAGAACCGCTTTATACGGCTCAGACATCTCCGCAATCGCTTCCTGCCGGTCTCGTCCACTGTCCAGGCATGCGCTGGTGTCCGTCGCATCTCCGACCAGACTGTCCGGAACAGGCTGCATGCTGCTGGGCTGAGGGCTTACAGGCCCCTACGTGGCAACGTAATGACGGGGCGCCATCGACAGACCAGACTGCAATGGGCTACGCAACACAGACACTGGACACTGAGGAACCATTGGCGACACGTCTGGTTCTCGGATGAGTCACAGTTTCTGCTGCAGCGCCATGACAGGAGGCGAAGGGTTTACCGCCGGGTTAATGAACGCAACCAGCAGAACTGCGTCGACGAGGCACCTCCGCATGGTGGCGGCAATGTCATGGTATGGGGGGCCATCAGCAACACAGGCAGGAGCCAGCTGGTGCGCGTGGAAGGTCACCTGACAGCCCAGCAGTACGTTCAGGTCATTGTTCAGCCACAAGTCCTGCCTCTAATGGCCACTCCCAGGGCCGTGTTCCAGCAGGACAACGCCAGGCCCCACACAGCACGCCTGACCACAGCCTTCTTTACCGCCAACAACATCAACACCCTGGCCTGGCCCTCTCTTTCTCCGGATTTGAATCCTATTGAGCACGTTTGGGACGTTTTAGACAGACGCCTGAGAGTGAGGGCCAACGCCCCAGCGACTCCAAATGAACTGTTCCGGGCATTGCAGGCCGAGTGGGCGGCCATCCCACAGCAGACAATCAGGAACATTATTGCTTCATTGCCCCGCAGATGTCAGGCTACCATTGCAGCCAGAGGGGGTCACACCCGTTACTGACTTTGGAAGCGGCCTGGCGATTTCCCTGAGGGTCTGGGGCTGGTTCTTTACCACAGCATTACAGGGGAGACTTCTGTCCTACTGATGACCTGTTTTTGTCATTTTCACATTAAACGTGTTGTCACACTGAGCTTCAATAAATTGTGTTTCAAATCGGCAGCTTGGCATTTTGCGTTTCTTTTTTTGAACAGTATATATCTATACGTCAACATTTTCAAGAAAACTGCTACATGTGGAAGACTGCCTTCTTAGGTAATGTTTTGCTAGAAGAATAATGAAGTAAAAGATGTAATCAATTGCGATTGTTTGAATCTGTAGCTTTGTGTGTGCTTCCTTCCTCTTATAGAAATACTGACTGCATTTTTCTCCCCACTCTTCCTTTCTCTAATAGAAATACTGACTGCATTTTTCTCCCCACTCTTCCTTTCTCTAACAGAAATACTGACTGCTTTTTTCTCCCCATTCTTCCTTTCCCTAACAGAAATACTGACTGCTTTTTTCTCCCCACTCTTCCTTCCGCCAACAGAAATACTGACTGCTTTTTTCTCCCCACTCTTCCTTCCCTCCAACAGAAATACTGACTGCTTTTTTCTCCCTGCTCTTCATTTATCTAACAGAAATACTGACTGCTTGTTTCTCCCCACTCTTCCTTTCTCTAATAGAAATGCTGACTGCTTTTTTCTCCCCACTCTTCCTTTCTCTAATAGAAATGCTGACTGCTTGTTTCTCCCCACTCTTCCTTTCTCTAATAGAAATACTGACTGCTTGTTTCTCCCCATTCTTCCTTTCTCTAATAGAAATACTGACTGCTTTTTTCTCCACATTCTTCCTTTCTTGGACAGTGTGTTTGCCTGTGCTTTCTTTCCCTGATGTTGGTAATAACTTTTCATTCTTTTTTATGCATTTCCTCTGTCAAACAAAGAGACTAGAATGTTGTCTTAAGTTCTTCATGGACATTTCAGTTTCAAAAAGTGATCGAAAAGGAAAAGTGAAAAGCAAGGCATAGTGTTCTTCACAATATGCCTTCTGTTTCTATTAATGAAACAAACGTTGGTCATTTTGTCGCCAGGTGTCAAAGTCGCATTGGTGTTTTTAGTTTCATTGTGGTGAAGATGTAAAGGAGCGGAGAGGAACACAAGACTTTTGTTTGTTCAGTAATGTAACTCACTCTGTCAGTTAACAATCACCTTTGCCCATATTCGCAGTGGTTACGAAGTAAACCCTCTGTCCAATGTGGTTTCGAAACTTAGCAGACGTGATGCACCATATATGAACTAGTCCACACGCAGTGACACCTCCTTGATGAAACTGAAGCTGAAAACTAAAACTGGACACAACAGCCATATTTGAAATGAGGTTAAATTAGCAGTCGTGCTGATTATACTATTGACAAGATGGATGTACAAGCCAATATGTCCTGGTGATTACGCAGAGATAAAGATGGATGTATTACCAGTATATCATGCTGATCGTGCAGATGACAAAACGGATGTACATGCTAGTATGCCGTGTTAATTACACAGTTAACAAGACAGATTTAACGAAATGAATGTACCAGCCTACATGTGGAGTTGCTTACATGTTTAAGATAATGGACACACCAGCGGGCATGTCGTATTGAATACAAAGTAAAGAAGATAGGTGTACCAGTCTATTACATGTGGTATTGATAGCACAGTTAATAAAATGAATTACCAGCCTGTATATGGTTTCTTTACTGTGAATGCTTTGAATCGGCTTGGTTTCCATTTCGAGCATTTCAATTAATTTAAAATCGTCATTTAAAAAAATAAATAAATAAATAAATAAAATGAATAAAAACGTCAGCTGCAAACACTCTTAGACAGTGACAAAAATATACGCATTACGTCATGTGTGAAATTGTTTCATAAATATGCGCAATACGTCATGCGTAAAAAATATGTAATATATATGCGCATTACGTCATGCGTAGAAATATCTTAATGTGCGTCACTTCGCCACTCATAGCAAATCAATGCGATATTTAATAAAGATGAAATGACTGCATTTATTGATTTAACATTACACTCAATACCTTTAAAACCTCAGACTATCACATTTTATCCTCGGTTATTGATTGGGTCGTAGACTGGTTGTTAAAGACATGCTGGATTTCCTCAAAATTTACCAACATGTAAGCACGTGCATCACAACTGTACAACTGAGCAATCGTAAGTATTGCAACGTATTTTCATACACATGTTTTCAATCAAACGGTAAAGCTACGAATTTCAAATTGTGATACATTTAGTTAGATGTCTTTCTATGGTTGTCTCATTCCATGAAATGGCAGATATTCCTAAAACGCATGGCCAGTACTGCAAGACAAACATTTTGATGGCTTAAGTAACTTTAAGAATTTATTACCCGAAGCAATGATTTTGGAGTCTGTTGAGTTTTTGATAATACTAGGAATTGCCAAAATTAAAACGTCTTTAATATTTAGAAGTAAGATACCAGTTCAGAATCATTGCAATGCGTAAGTGCGCACTCACTCA
Source organism: Conus ventricosus (assembly GCA_018398815.1). NCBI lineage: Eukaryota > Metazoa > Mollusca > Gastropoda > Neogastropoda > Conidae > Conus > Conus ventricosus. The sequence continues at coordinate 7,602,444 of CM031622.1, forward strand.
AACACCACACACACACACACACACGCACGCACGCACGCACGCACGCACGCACGCACGCACGCACGCACGCACGCACGCACGCACGCACGCACACACACACACACACACACACACACACACACACACACACACACACGCGCGTGCTCGCGCGCGCTACCGACTTTTTAGAAATTTGGGGGTTTGGGGGTGGGGTGGGTGTCAGGCTCGCTAAGACCTGAACTAACTAGGGAGGACAGACAGACTTACAGACTTACAATACCTAACGCCCCAACTCAAATAAGCAGTCCAGAAACAGATGAACAGTCTGCACACGTATAATTTCATTCAAACCACGACACCGGGGTCCATAACATTGAATATTCCACTCACATACCCACACAATCACTTTCTCTCAAACTCAAACATTCAACCACTTAACACAATTCGCACACAGGTTTCTAGTCACACACACACACCCTGCACAACCAAACTAACACAAGGTCATGAAAGAATTAACGACTAACCTTAATTCGGGTCAAATCCCAATGTGCCCAGCCTGGTGCGATGCATAGCTACCATGCAATACAACCCACACGACCGAAAACACCTTGGCTATTGGCCCAACAGGACACCTGTGAATCCGAGACTTACTCAACAAATTCACTTACCGGCTCACACACAAGCCAGCAACAAGGAATGAACTCCGACACAATGACAGACCAAACACCAATATAGAATGCCCAGAACTACAATTTTGTAACACAGTGACAGACCAATCACTGATATAGAATGCACAAAACTACAACAATTCTGTAATGTTCACACACTTTCAAGATTAATTAAACCAGGTCACATTCCAACAACTGGCACTTAAAGCACGCATGACCAATTAATAATCCAGTAACTGGGTTGCTATGAAATACTCGCACAGAATGGCCCAAACAAGTTGTCCAAAATGTAAAAAATGTTGATATAAATGTTTCCTGCCACCACACAAAAGACAATTTGTCTTGAAAACCCGTGCAGCTTGCGACACACACAAGTAATGACTAATTAGCCAAGAACTAAACCAACTATGCAATGATATTAACTAAATAAATTTAAAGTCACTAAGGATTTCTGCTAGTGTCTTTCGCACACTGGGTAGTCCGCTCCACGACCGATGAACGATGGCTCACTTCCTTGATCCTGGAAATAAATGTCCAATGATGTTACCTCAAAACAGCCCCTGTTTGTCGTCAACATTCACATGTACCACTCGGACTGTCACAGCAACAGGAAGAGTAGCCCACGCTGTGTCACTCCTCACACAGGGATCCCGTCACCAGCTAAGGCAGGATTACAGGAGATATCTGTGGACACATACAGGCGCATCCCCACTAAGAATCTATCATGAATCGCATAGTACCCTACACATACTAAATTCATATTCATCATGAGCACAACCCGTGGGAGTCGAAGTCATTACTGTGAATATTCTGTCTCTTAACTAACTAACCTATTTCAATCACAAGATGCACCCAATGGTAACCCTATCCAAATGAAAACCAGCGTTAGCAATTAGCTTTAGTCTAATTATTATCCATTTGTATAAAAGGAAAGAGATTTCTAGACAGACTATACACAGCTTACTTTACAAAACATCAGTGCCACACAGTAGTACACAATCAAAGTCAAACTTCAGTCCGACTTAATCACACAGCCCGTCCGACTCCATATCCACTATTAAGTACTTTCCTTAGATAGCAGAACAACCTTAAAAAAACATGCATGGCTTCCCACACAATCCCAATGTTAGGAACAAGGTCCAAACATATGTAACTTGGAAAACAAGAGATAAAAGATGCAGATACTTATTGCCCAAAATAGATCTGTCGGTCACTGTCACTGCCACTGCTGTCAACATCACTTACAACCTACAGCCTATGTCCGAACCATGGGGCAACCACACACACACACCACATCACTACCCCAAAACACTTCCGGGCTGTCATCTTGTTAAAGTTGATCTTTAGCTGAAATATCCAGCTGGCTTACTCCAACTGACTGAGCAATGCACATAAAGTTGACAAACATATCATCATAAGGTTGACAAACATATCATCAATATATAATATATATATATATATAATATATAATATATATATATATATATATAAATATATATATATATATATACACAACTTAAAACCAACAATTTCAAACAATGGGCTGTCTCCCTGATTAACTTCCAGACAGGTGCCAACAGTACTAGCAACCACACAAATACATACATAATTCCTAGTCTGGCATTAAGGCCTGCTAATAAGACTAACAGATCATACTGACACCGACAGGTTCCAGTGGCTGAAATTACTGAAAGATCACACGAATGAATGTACTCACACATGCACAAAACACCCTACTTTGATCTTACATGCCCAAAATCATATCATCCTATATAACTACTCAATGCAACCATTACACTGTTTAATTACAAAACCCATAGCCCTTCCTGGCACTAACGCAGCCCCTTGCCTGGCAGCTCAGACAGCTTCCAGCCTCCAGCTGCCCAAATCAACCAATAAGATAAGGATTTCCGTCTGAGTTCCTCCGTATCCTGGCTCAAACCAACCACAACCAGGTTCAGATGATAGGATTACTAAAATGTCTACACTGAATTATACCAAACGTACCTTGAACCAACACGTGTCCGCCCAATTCCGAGATGGGTTGTCCAGCGCCACCAAGGCCATCCCCAGACCGCGCACGTCTACAGCACCCAACCACAGCAACCAAGTCTTCACCCACCAAGGTTTCAGGTACACAGGTTACAGTTCAACAAGAACGCAGCAACCAAGTCTTCATCCCACCAGGGTCTCGGGACACCGGTTACAGTTCAACAAGAACGCAGCAACCAAGTCTTCACCCCACCAGGATCTCGGGAACACAGGTTACAGTTCAACAAGAACGCAGCAACCAAGTCTTCATCCCACCAGGGTCTCGGAACACCGGTTACAGTTCAACACAAATGCGGCAACCACGTCTTCACAAATTACAGTAACGACAGTCCTTCTACTGTACCTCCAACAGCGAGAAGAATATATTACACAAAAACACAGAATCAGTCCCCTCCAGACTCAAGGCAGCTCCGCTAATCCTTAAGCCCGAACCCTGAACACAAGGTTCCTAAAAGGATCACCAGGACTTCCAACATTGAAATCAACACACACAATGTCAAGAGACTTCCACTCTGAAACAGCTGCAAAAAAAAACACTGAGCGACAGTTCACCTAACCCCCAGCCTGCTTTACCGTAAACTTGGCTGTGATTGGATAATTCAACGTAAGGTTAACTATGATTGGGCAACTCACAGTGAGGATGATGCATGACCCAATTTTCCCACTTCCACGGAAAAAACGCTAAAAAGTTCAAGATACCTCCCTACCCTCTCCCAAGCTGTGCTGTCGCACAGATATCCACTGACGACACACACGCATGCGACGTGAGCGGAAATGTTCGCCGGCTCACCCTAGCACATATAGAGGAATATTGACTCTGATGCGAACCACGCAAGATACACTGACATGGAACATGATCAGTCCGCACATGCAGAAGTTCAAACATGAGTCGCCTCCACTAGATCTATCTGTTACATACATGTACGGGCTCAAGTAGCAATGTCAGTGAACCCTGACAGTGGGGGCCCATTCTTTTATAGAAAAATAATTCAACGTCAAACAATTTCACGTCTCAGCACTTGAGTAAATGGTCTCCTCCAGGTGCATGAGTGAACAACTCATGCCGATTGTTTACCATAGATCCTGTTGAGTGCGTTTTTGCTGAACGTTCTAAACTACAGGCCCAACCTACGACGAAGAACGAATATCCTGGTTTTTGCGTTTGTTTTGGTAATAAGTCTCTGTCTGTGATTCTCTCAGTCTGGCGGTGTCAGACACAGGGTTCCTGCTGTTCCTGATGTGTAGCAAGTCCTACGCCATTATCAGTCTGGTGAACCCAGCGGCAGGGAACTATTGGCAGATACGTCATGTTGATACCGTACTGGGCACCTGTCTGGGTTTTCTGATCATTTCCAACACGACAACGGCTGTCATAGCTGTGGAACGGTGTATCTGTGTTCTGAGTCCCCTCAAAGCTGTCAGGATCTTCAGAACAAAGTCAGTTGTGTTGTGTTGTGTTGTGGTGTGGTGTGGTGTGGTGTGGTGTGGTGTGGTGTGGTGTGGTGTGGTGTGGTGTGGTGTGGTGTGGTGTGGTGTGTGTGTGTGTGTGTGTGTGTGTGTGTGTGTCGTAGTTGCTGCTGGTGGCGATGGTAATGGTGGGTGGTGGTGGTCTTCTACTTCTTCATCTTCTCCTTGTTCCTCTCCTCCTCCTCGCCTTCTTGTTCTTGTTCTCTTCCTCCTCCTCCGCCTCCGCCTCCTCATTCTTCTTCTTCTTCTTCTTCTTCTTCTTCTTCTTCTTCTTTTGTTTTCTTTTGCTGCGAGTTTTTAAAATGAGAAAAAAGCGTGTTTACATGGAAGGCAGGGGGTTGGAGTGGTAAAGGTTGAGAATTTTCAAACGATGGAACACAAAGAAAAGATTTTATGGCCATCAGGTGTCATGTTCAGCAATACACTCACTCCCTTACTATTTACAAATACTCAAATACATAAGCAATAAACAAGTTTAATCAAACAACACTACACAACACTCTCACACCGACTCACACTCTTCCACCCTTTACTCTGTACTTGTTTTGCAGCCCTTCGCCTCCATTACAACAGTTCGCAACATACCCCATCCTGCAGTGACAGGGGATACGTTCGGAAGTCCTTCCCCAGTCTTGTTCACAAACGTTGAGCATTTCTCCAGGAACGAGCGCTCCCCTCCTGCAGTGACAGGGGGATACGTTCGGAAGTAGAGAACAGGGAAAGGGGCATTCTGGGCCACTTCCGCCCTCACCCAGTTTCGGGCGAAAGTAACCCAGAATGCCCCTTTCCCTGTTCTCTGACAAGTAAGACTTCAATAACTAAAAAATAACGATTATCTACAAACAAACATACTGCGTAGGGTTATCCGTTTCAATACTAATTTACTAAACTTTTTAGATTTCAGTTTTTGTTTAATCCTATGTTTTTCCTGATCATTTTCAATAACATCATTTTCGCGCAAACATTCTTCAAATGAGTCTCTGTCTTTCATGTGAAATAAAACTACAGTCTTTAACTGTTCTCTAAAGTCTTTTAAAACCGAGTTATATTTCTGGCATAAAATCCACACACTATCCCAGCATGTCTTCCGCTGAAAGCTAGTTTCGACAAAGTGTTTCTCTTTTTTAACTATGTCTCTTTCTGCCGAGCAGTCATCTATAATAAATAGTGTTTGCGTTCCTTCAAACAGTCTATAAAACTGTTCTAAACACTCACTCAGTTTATTGCTAGGATTAACTAAATATATGTCATCATCTGTCCATATAAACCTTCTATTATGATATGCTTTGTTCCATTTAAGTGTTGGACAGAAAACCACAATATGATTAAAATTATAACGATAAACTGTTTGTAACGTCGGGGGAAAAATTGTTTTTTCCACAACCAGTCTGCCCAAAATCAATGACAATGGGGGATTTTTTTGCAAAAATTTTTAACTGCCCCCAAATTTTTATAACAGAGTTTAACTAATTCAGTTATTTATTTTTATCATACTCCCTCAAAACTTGCAGAAAAAAAAACCCAGAGGCCTAAATGTTAAAAGATTAATCCAATTTAGTCCTTAAGTTTGTTTTTTTTTTTAAGTCAACAGTGATTTGTTGCTTTTGTTATGATCAAAAAATCCCGCCATTGAAGAACGACCAACAACGTTAAACTTAAACGTCTAATTTTTGCCAGCAATTTAATTCCTTTTATAAGGTCACACTAACGCCCAAAACCCCCCTCCCCCCACACAAAAAACAAAAATTTCAAATATCTTTGTGAACGGTCTCCAAATTTTCTGTTTGGGAAAAGAACGAAATTTTGTAGAAGTTTTTTTTTTTTACAACGTTTTTTTTCTGTGGAGGAGTACTGTTTTTTCCCAAGGGGCTTTAAATTTTCAATTTTTTTTTCGCTTTTACGTCTGGTATGAGCTTACATGTAAAGGGCCAGAGTTAAATGCTTTTCAAATTTTTTTTGGGGGTCAAAAATGAAAGGGCTTATAAAATTAAAATTTTTATTTCCCTTCTAATAGGGTTTTCTAATCCCCATTTGAGGTCATTTTTCGAACTATTTTAATTCATACGGCCAACATTATTTGCTCAGATTGCTAGTTGTTCAGTTTAGGAAACCTTTTTGTTGTCGCCAACCTTTTTGGTTTATAACACCCTTATGTACTCAAAACCATAAAAAGTGCCTATCTCACCATTCTGTTCAAAGTCCAACGTCTGCAAGGTCTTTTAATTCAAAATTTTTATACACCCACGGGGCGCTAAGTAACCCGGTTTTTTTCGGGCCCCACGGACATTATTTTTATACGTATTATTTTTTTTCCAAAACAAGTCAGGTTATCACTTTTCACGACTTTCCTTTTTTGTCTTTGATTTTTAATAAAGATCCGACCCCCCAAAAACTAATCTTTTAAACTGTAAATTGGGGAATGAAAAATTTCATAATCGCAAATGCTCTTTCCCTGAGGGAAAGCTTTTTAAAAACATTGGGGGCCTTTCCTCATATAATTTTATCAGTGCTAGCTCTCCAAAAAAAAAAATAGAGAAGAAAGAAAAGCAAGATCAGCGGATTTTTCCCCCTCATAAGTAGTTTTGTCTGGCTCAGCAAAAAAAACATGAGTGGTAAATTGCTAGTTGTAAAGCCAACATTTTAGCTAGCTCTCTTCAAAAAAAAAGATTCCCTTTGCTTCAAGCTTAAAAGTTAACATTTTTTTAATTGCATTTTAAGTTTTGGGTAATGTCAAAGTTATCATTGCTTCTTTTAGTGAGCAAAACCCCTAATAACCACAGGGATTGTTTTAAATGGCTCATTTGGTCCCCGCTCTTTAAAATTTTTTGAACCCAATTTTTCTTTTTTGGCTTTGCTTATATTAAACCAAAACGACTTGAAAATATTTTATGGGGCGCGACCGTTTTTTGGTTCCGCATTTTTATTTAAAACATGTTCTAAAAACGAAGGGGGGTCTTTAGTTGTTATGTTCAAACATTTTTTAAAACAAAATTTAAAAAGATGCATTCAAATAACTGATGCAAAAACTGTTGGGCCGCACTAAAAAATCTTAAAAAAATAACAACTGACACCCCCGACATTTCTGTACCAGACGCGCTTTTTATAAAAAGGGGAGTACCCCATTGAAAGATCTTAACCCCCCATTAAAAAAACTACATCGCGAAAGCGTGGTTTTGTCACCGTGCAGTTTTAATCAGAAAAAGTTTTAAAATTTTCTGTGTTTTGTGCTCAAATGGGTGGGATTCGTATCTAATCACTTAAATCCCTGATCCTTTTTGGTTTTTCAGTGTACAATTTTTTTCTTTTACACCTTCAACGATTTTAATGAACTGCAAAACGCCATTACCCAATGACAAAACCCTTTAAAACCCTTCAGCAACAGAATAGACGAAGGCTTTTTAAAGGATCTGTAACGAATTCAATATTAACCCAAAACGACTTAGACAAAAGTTGGATCTTAATCAAGGTCAGGGACCCCTTATTTTTGGGGGTGCCAAAATTTTAAATTTTCTGGAATCCCCCCTTACACATCTTTCCTTTAAGCGAAACAGCTTTCACCTCGGGGCCTAAGCAAAAGCATAAAACAGCATGGACAACATTTATCTTAGACCTTCTAAGGGCCTAACGGGCGGAATAGAACGAATAAACGACTCTATTTGTACTTTCTTTGGGTTTGCTAGGGGCGCAAGCACAGGCAAGATCAAGCAAAACTGATCCTTTTACTGGCTTTGACGCGCAAAAACAATACTTAGCAAATTTAGAGGACGCTATTAATTCTACAGTTGATTTACCTTCAAGTATTCAAAGGTACCAACATGTTTTACAATACGCAAGATCGAAAGTAGAACTTTGCTGTTGGCACTGGTTTATACATGTTGCCTTCTGACCTCAGACTCCAGATAGGTACAATAAAAACTAAATAATGAAATTCTTATAGCAGGCAATGAACAGAAGGTTGGGAAAAACGACATAAATTCTGAGCCAGTAATATTACAAACAATAAAAAAACACCCAAGATTAAGTCATCTAATCCCCGAAGTCCAACCCCCCAAAGTCATTGAAGACTCAGCAAAGCTTGCGGACTCTGTCGCGATGACCACTGAATATGAAAAGACAGCGCTTGTTCTTGGATTAACAGCCTAGATTACTTGGTCTTTATCTTACTAAAAATTAACCCAACTAATTAAGAGAACTAATGCCCATAAGTGCCGGCCATAAGCCAACTACTTTGCTTGCAGTAGACAAAAGCCAGCTGACAATACTCCCCATATTCCTGTAAAGCATTCACGGCTTTACCAGCTAATTTTTTAATAAATTCGCAAGATGATCAAGCTGTTTTTTTACCCATGATTTATCAGGCGATGGCGGTGGAGGCACTGGCTTTGACCGCTGCCGCCTGTAATAGCCATCACCAGTGTACTTATTGCAAATCCTAAGCTGTTATAACGCTTGCTAATGTGACGCCCTTGCTCTCTAAACAGCGTTCGGATTCGTTCTGCTAGCGTTGTGTCTTCATATAAAATTTTCGGATAGTATTCTCTTATTCTATTCACTTGAGTTCGTAATTGGTTCCCGGTTAGTAGTCGTCACTTCTAGTCTTGCTGATCTTTCTTGTCAAGATCTTTTAGTCTTTGGGTTATTCTTTCTTTTAATATCATGCCCTAAGTTGGCGTCATCAGCCTCAACGAGTTTTTCTTTTTCTCTTTTATATGCCCATCTAGTTCACCTAGTTTTGCTAAATGTTTGTTAATTCGCCTCTGATCCTTCTTAAAGCATGATCAAGGCCGCTATTTCTCGCATGGATAGCGGTGAGTCGTGTATAGTCTTTAACGCTGTTTCTTCTGAAAAACTGGATTCTGCTTCTATTACATTTATTAATCACCTGCTGATTGATTTAATTCTTTAAGTTCCATGTTTTGCATTTGGTTATCTGTCGGAGTTCTTGCAGTGTGTTTTGAAGTTTAGCAACTGCCTCCGCCCTTAATTTTTTGGCCTAACAAGGCCAAGGCGATTTTGATCTTTCACACTGAGCCTATTTCTAATTGAACCCACGGCTAAAAACTTTGATGGGTCTTTTTAGTTGTAAGCTGAACAAGTTGTCCTTGGTCGCTCCTCACAAACAAATGGTCATCTTTTACTTCAAAATCATTAGGTCTATAAATTCGGGAGGTTCTTGGCCTAAACTTTGGTATAATGATCTGACCTTACTTTCTGTTAATTTATACCGACTTGTTGGTAATGTACTCCCGATTTCTGCTAATTCATCATGCAATGAGAGCCCCGAGCGATGCCGCTCCCAAGGGGAATCACTCATGTCGTCTCTCCACGATCAAAAACATCATAATCTTCATCTTCAATGCCTGCCATGTTTCTTTAATAATTAATTTTTTTTATTTTGTTTTATAAAAAAAATGTTACATGCATATGGCTTGATTCTTGACCCGCATAGAAGACTGAAAGAACCCTTTGGCGTGAAGGGAAATAAACGGAATATTACTGTTCCAAATAATCCATCTACTATTGATGCAGATCAAATTCTTACTGTCAAATTTCCAGACCTAGGAGCAGATGAAGTGATTGTGCCAGGCTCTGCGCGTCTTACTTTCAAATAGTACTTGATTCAACAACAGACACAAACAGGACAGTTGTCCAGAATTTGGGCGGGCAATTGTTAAGAAAATTTCTATAAAACTTGAGGGGCAAGAAATATTTTCTTTACACAATGCAGACATATTTTTAACCTATTCTGATCTATGGCTAACCGGAATGAAAGGGCTGATCTGCGTTTCAAGGAATAGAAAATGAAGAAGCACTAAAAAAACATAGAATAAGGGTGCCGCAGATACTAAAGACGGCAAAAAAGTATGTGCGCGTAAATTTGCGTTTGGAAATCAGCT
>CM031622.1:7613506-7648569 GCA_018398815.1 Conus ventricosus
CAAAAAGAATATAAATAAAAAATATGGATTGATTTTGACGCGATTAATCCTTTTGAAGAAGAAGAATGAAACAGAACTAGGCCCTTCATTGAAAAGAAGAGCTTGAAGGAGGGGGTTCTTTACTCACTAGAAAAACGTCAAGAACTATTGCGAAAAATAATTCAATATTCTATAGAAGCATAGGACGAAAAGCTACCAGCGTGCTTGATCCTAACGATTTTGGGGAAGATGGTGGGCATTTGTATATAAGAACTGGTGAAATGCAGGGGCCGTGTAAAAGCTACTAAACCCGAAAAAACCCAAACAAGTTTTTAAAACTAAGCAAAATTTAGGCGAAAACTCCCTATTGCAAAGGGCAGAAAAATTTAAACCTTTTAGAGCTTAGAGCCAAAGGGCCTTAGTCGTTTACAGAACTGGGGCAAAAGTTGCCAACACAATCAAAAAACAAAACATCCTCTTCAGATTTAACTCCAGAACAGATGAACTATAGCAAAATTGAAAACGAGTTTAAAGTGAGGAGACACAGTTGAAAACAATTGAAGATTCTCCATTGCCCATGCGTGAAATCCTGGGGCTTAATGATCGTCTAAAGTCAAAAAAGGGGCGAACTAAAAAAACAATTTGGAAAAACTTGGTGGCTAGATAGAGAGATAGAAGAGAAAAAAAACATAAACTGGCTTGATGCAGACGATAACAATTTAGGGTCAGAAGAAAAGGCTAGAATACAGCAGAAATACAAGATTTAAGGTTGCTAAGGAAAGCCAGGTTAGAAGCGCTGTCTACTAACAAGCGCAGCTAGCATCACAACAAGCAGAATTAAAGAAACTATAAACAGAATACTTTATGAAAACACTACGCTAGCAGAAAGAAAAAGGGACTCTGTTCAGGGAACAGGGGATTACAATAGTTAGCATATTAACGGCCGTTGGGTTTGCTATCTCTACACTCGTTTATGTTTTAAACAGGGTGCACCAGCAGGGCCAGTAGCGCCTCCAACACCTCAGCCTGGTAAAAGTTGGATTAGAAAACAATTACACCATCTAGCAAACTTATTAAAGAAGTTAGCTGCCAAAGCACTTGATGCTCTGCCTGGCATAATGGGCAGTGTTGATAGTTGGGTTTTGTCTACAAAGCAAAGTTGCTGGTTATATGGCTGACCATCTGTGGACATTAGGAGTGCTAGCTGCTGGATTAATTTTTAGTGAAATAAAGTATGGCTAATCCAGTAAATGTTAAAAATACAACGAGGGCTGTCTTTTCGCTAGTATGACTGTCAGTGTGAGGCAAAACAACAGGGGGAGTGTTTTCCCGGGGCTGCTTTCTGGCTGTGGGGGCCTTATAACTGGATCGTTTCTCAGAGCTAGGTATTTTTTTTAAAATGGATGGAGCGGGCCTTGTGTTTAAACCTTGATTGTCCCCTAATTTTGGTCGTCTCCAGTTATGGGGATTTCATTGTTAAAATTTCTGTATCATCCCAATCTGCAGTCAAAGGCAGGAGGGTAGCATGTATAATCCATGGCCTACAACAAAGTCAACCTTTGACCCAGCATGTGCAAGAACTCTTGATACCTTTGTATGCTGGAAGGCAAAATCAACAGCAAGTTAATAGCATCTTCTAAATTGGCTAGAAATTGTTTCTGGCATCAAAGCCTGTAGACTGATCTACTATGCTAGACTTAGCCCTGTGTTTTGTGCTCCTAATAGACACCAAACGTATGTCCGTATGGAATCATTGAGTCTTTGCACTCCTGCTTGTTAGACCTTCACTTTCATCTAAGATAAATGTTGCCCAAGCATTGGGGTGTTTTGTTCAATTGCCCAAATTTCGAACTTGTTTGCCCGGGTTGAAAAGAGGTGTGCCGGGCCCAGTAAGTCATAATTTATATTTCTCTTTTTGCACCCCACAAATACAATGTGCCTAACCCCTGATTGCGGTCTAACTTTTGTCTAAAATCAGTTGAAGGATTAATGTTAAATTCATTGCAAATTCTTTCATATGCATTATTGTCCATTGGGCTGTTAAATGGATTAAACGCGTGTCGTTAGGGAGGGCACTTGTAGTTCAGCTAGTATTCGTCTGTACTGGTAATAACATGAAGTTATATACTGACCTTACCAAAAGATTGGGGTGGTTTAAATGGTTTGCCCTATAAAACACCCCAGCCCGTAGTTGCGCAGTAAATGGGAAAATTTAACTGATTCTGGAAAAAAAGCCATAGGGCGGGATGCCCCTGCTGATGGCCACTCTGTCACTCTTTTTTGGCGGATTTAAATATCTAGTTAGCGGTTTGCAAGTCTAACCCGGAAGCCGTATGATTCATCTACTGCAATGGGTTTAAAATTTCTAAAATCCAAAGATTTCGGGTTATAAAACGCTCCTACATTGTAAGTGGCACTTTTGTTTTTATTTAAAAGGTTCCCATTTTTAAATTAGCTTTTTTAAATAGTTATAAAAAAGATGTACATCTATATAACCAAGCAAAACAAACGTGTGTTCTTAACGTATCCAATTGACAATTGGCACGGGAGTTGTAGGATTTCCCTTAAAGAAATGGTTTTAAAGTAAAATGGATTAACATATTTTAAAGAGCAAGAATAACTGGGTGGATGTTAAAAAAAAGAACAAGGGAAAACATTAAAACATTTAAAAATACCTGATGGCTACTACAACTTTTGTTCTTTAAGAGAAGTATTTAGCGAATTTGGCATCAAGTTTTAAAAATTTAAAGAGGCAAATCTTAATTACTATGAATTTTCCAGAACTTGAAGAAAAAAGGGAGTACGTTTTTCCTAAAGCCTTGCTCGAATTTTAGGCTTTTATGGCAGTAGTGAAACATATCAATATTAAACACATAATTATGTACGTAGAAAGTGGGCCTTTTTGAGTATGTGGGCAGTAGACCATCAGATTTTCTAATTAACCCAATACTGTTTTCATTTACAAAGAGTTAAAGACGAATCGCAATTTTTTTAAAAGGCAATCCATCTACAGTTTTAAGAGCACTTTCCATCAACTAGGTTGGGGTTTTGCGACTATCAGTTAAACACGTTTGGTGAAAACAGTCAATTTAAAGAATTAGTTGATGGGCCTAAAATTCATTTGGGTGTAAAAATAACTAACCAAGATGGAAAGCCAGTTGTTTGTTCAAATTTATTAATGGTGCTTGAAGTAGAAAGGCAGACTGTTTGCCATTACATTTTTTATGTCATAGGGTCTCAAGTTAGACCCAGGGGTGATCAGTAATGTGGCCAGATGCGAAGAGTTTTGCACTTTTTTAATAATGATTTTATGCCCCTGGAGAGAATGTCAATATGTTTGTTCACGATCACCCTATTTTATCTTACACGTAAGGCCCCCATTTTGAAGTAACGATTACGTCGATTTTTAGAGGTTTTTGCGTGTTAAGTTTGGTTGTAAAACAGGTGTTAATTTTGGCTAAAAGTAGCATGAGAAGGACGTGATTTGTATGTGAAAAGGGGGGTTTTCGTGCAAAATAAGATAGGGTGAGCTTGAACAAACATATTGAGATTCTCTAGGGGAGGAGGGGGGCGGTGGTGGTAGTTATAGGCAGATTTGCTCTCATGAATCAGTTCTTGATTCTGGGAATGAGACGCACGATCAGGGCTCTTGAGGCAATGGTAGAACAGACTGAAGAGTTCCATCTAGATGCTGTCAAGGAGGAACACAAGCAAAATATATTAGGTTTATACTTTATAGCAGCAGACCATTGGTTGAGTGATTCAAACATCAAAGACAATTGACTTGTCCTTGAGGAGCCCAGTCATCCAGAGAGTGGAGGTTTGAATCCCGACAACGCCAAAAATAAAGAATATGACAGCAAAGTATAAACGAGAGTCCGGATCTTCATTGAACGCGGACCCTTACATTATGAGGAGTTCTGGGCTGAAACGCTTGCATGCAGGGGTGGGGGATCTGAAGACTGTCTACTGTCCAGCTATCTTCGGATTTTCTTCTGCTACAAACACATTGCATTGTGAAAGTGTAAAGGAACATCAGATTAATCTTGTTGCTCACACTTCTGACCAGATTTGTAACTGGAATGCTGACTATCATCACACAATGTTTGACACGCTAGTTCTTGCCGCTTTTTTTTCTCCACAATTGGTTAAGCAGCTTGCGACACAGCAACTTGAGCGTGTGTTGATAGCGGGAACTCTGCTGAATATAGATGAGAAAATTGCTGGAAGCATTCACCGCTTCGAAGAAATGACTTGCAGCTATAGACAGCTTAAACAAATTACACATGTACCCGGATATCATAAACCCGGGTACACGACTGAATATCGCCATTTCTCGTGTCAGAGACGGGATCGTGCACGTGACATACACCATGCACACAGTCACCAGCATGCGCGTCACCTTGATGTCCTGTTTCTCCACTGACGTCATATCGGACACTGTTTCTCGACGCCATGTGGCCATCATTTTGAGGCGAACGACGATGAAGGCGGTACAGACGATGACGACGACGAGGGAGAGGGTAGGGAGAGTGAGGAAGAGCATGAAATTATATATAAAGTCAATGAGGGTTCTGTGGCGGAGGTAGAAAGGAGACTGGCGAATGACGTAAGTGGAGGTATTGGTGATACGGTCTGTGACTTCAACGGTCTGGAATCGGAGGGTGAAGGCGCTTGTAACCACCATGCTGATATAGACAGCCACTGCCATAATCAGTATCGCCGTGTGTCTGCAACAGCACATGAGAACGTGAAGAAATTTTGTCACACTGAACAGAAAACTAATTTGTATAAAGCAACAAGGAATATTAATGACTCTTGGAGTTCTACTGTCATTCAGACTGAAATAACATTTCTAATCAACACACAACCAGACCCTTGAAAATGAAGTCACTTAATTTGCTCACATAATAAATTTTGCTATTCAAACTAAGAATAACGTCACATCCTTATAATGTACTTTTATTGTAGTCACTGTTTCAATTAAAAGTCATCAAATTCTGTTGGCTGATGATACTGTTTTATCAAAGCTGGTCGTAAAATCTTGACTCTGAAATACTACTGTTTTATTCCCACAGTTTTTAAAACCATTTAAACTGAATCAGCATTGTTCAGTTCGACTATGTGCAAAACATTTAAGCAAAACGTACATAAATCCTGATGGCCATAATTTTTTTTCTTTGTGTTCCATCTTTTGAAAATTCTCAACCTTTACCACTCCAACCCCCTGCCTTCCATGTAAACACGCTTTTTTCTCATTTTAAAAACTCACAGCAAAAAAAAAAAAAAAAAAAAAGAAGAAGAAGAAGAAGAAGAAGAATGAGGAGGAGGAGGTGGAGAAGGAAGAGAACAAGAACAAGAAGGCGAGGAGGAGGAGGGGGACGAGGAGGAGGAGGAGGGGAACAAGGAGAAGAAGAAGAAGAAGTAGAAGACCACCACCACCACAACCACCACCATCACCATCACCACCGCCAGCAGCAGCAACTACGACAACAACAACTAAGACAACAACAACAACGACAACAAAGGCAACAACAACAACAACAACTACACACTCACACACACACACACACACACACACACACACACACACACACACACACACACACACACACACACACACACACACACACACACACACACACACACACACAACACACACACACACACACACACACACACACAACACAACACAACACAACACAACACAACACAACACAACACAACACAACACAACACAACACACACTGACTTTGTTCTGAAGATCCTGACAGCTTTGAGGGGACTCAGAACACAGATACACCGTTCCACAGCTATGACAGCCGTTGTCGTGTTGGAAATGATCAGGAAACCCAGACAGGTGCCCAGTACGGTATCAATATGACGCATCTGCCAATAGTTTCCTGCCGCTGGGTCCACCAGACTGATAATGGCGTAGGACTTGCTACACATCAGGAACAGCAGGAACCCTGTGTCTGACACTGCCAGACTGACAGAACCACAGACAGAGACTTATTAGCAAAACAAACGCAAAACCAGGATATTCGTTCTTCGTCGATGGTTGGGCATGTAGTTTAGAACGTTCAGCAAAAACGCACTCAACAGGAACTATGGTAAACACTCATGCACCTGGAGGAGACCATTTACTCAAGTGCTGAGACGTGAAATTGTTTGACGTTGAACTATTTTTCTATAAAAGAATGGGCCCCCACCCCACCCCCCAACCCCCCAAATTTCTAAAAGCACATGAAATCGCTAGCGCGCGCGAGCGCGCATGTATGTGTGTGTGTGTGTGTGTGTGTGTGTGTGTGTGTGTGTGTGTGTGTGTGTGTGTGTGTGTGTGTGTGTGTGTGTGTGTGTGTGTGTGTGTGTGTGTGTGTGTGTGTGTGTGTGTGTGTGTGTGTGTGTGTGTGTGTGTGTGTGTGTGTGTGTGTGTGTGAGTGAGTGCGCACTTACGCATTGCAATGATTCTGAACTGGTATCTTACTTCTAAATATTAAAGACGTTTTAATTTTGGCAATTCCTAGTATTATCAAAAATTCAACAGACTCCAAAATTATTGCTTCGAGAAATAAATTCTTAAAGTTACTTAAGCCATCAAAAATGTTTGTCTTGCAGTACTGGCCGTGCGTTTTAGGAATATCTGCCATTTCATGGAATGAGACAACCATAGCAAGACATTTAAATATATCACAATTTGAAAGGCGTTTGACTGAAAACATGTGTACGAAAATACGTTGCAATACTTACGATTGCTCAGTTGTACAGTTGTGATGCACGTGCTTACATGTTGGTAAATTTTGAGGAAATCCAGCATGTCTTTAACAACCAGTCTACTGACCCAATCAATAACAGAGGATAAAATGTGATAGTCTGAGGTTTTAAAGGTATTGAGTGTAATGCTAAATCAATAAATGCAGTCATTTCATCTTTATTAAATATCGTATTGATTTGCTATGAGTGGCGAAGTGACGCACATAGAGATATTTCTACGCATGACGTAATGCGCATATATATTACATATTTTTTACGCATGACGTATTGCGCATATTTATGAAAAAATTTCACACATGACGTAATGCGTATATTTTTGTCACTGTCTAAGAGTGTTTGCAGCTGACGTTTTTATTCATTTTATTTTTTTTATTTTTTTTTTTTTTACATGACGATTTTAAATTAATTGAAATGCTCGAAATGGAAACCAAGCCCATTCAAAGCATTCACAGTAAAGAAACCATATACAGGCTGGTAATTCATTTGTATTAACTGTGCTATCAATACCACATGTAATAGACTGGTACACCTATTTTCTTTACTTTGTATTCAATACGACATGCCCGCTGGTGTGTCCATTATCTTAAACATGTAAGCAACTCCACATGTAGGCTGGTACATTCATTTCGTTAAATCTGTCTTGTTAACTGTGTAATTAACACGACATACTAGCATGTACATCCGTTTTGCCATTTGTGCAATCAGCATGATATACTGGTAATACATTCATCTCTTTCTCTGCGTAATCAACAGGACATATTGGCTTGTACATCCATCTTGTCAACAGTCTGGTGGACTGCTAATTTAACCTCATTTTAAATATGGCTGTTGTGTCCAGTTTTAGTTTTCAGTTTCAGTTTCATCAAGGAGGTATCACTGCGTGTGGACTAGTTCATATATGCTGCATCACGTCTGCTAAGTTTTGAAACCACATTAGACAGGGTTTGCTTCATTCCCACTGCGAATATGGGCAAAGGTGATTGTTTACAGAGAGAGTAAGTTGCATTACTGAACAAAAAAAGTCCAGTGTTCCACTCCGCCCCTTTACATCCACACCACACTGAAACTAGATACACAGGTACGACTTTGACACCTGGTGGTAAAATGACTCAGATGAAGCTAGATACACCGGTACGACTTTGACACCTTGCGGTAAAATGACCTAGATGAAGCTAGATGCACCAATACGACTTTGACATCTGGCGGTAAAATGACCTAGATGAAGCTAGATACACCAGTACGACTTTGACACCTGGCCACAAAATGACCTAGATGAAGCTAGATACACCAGTACGACTTTGACACCTGGCGGTAAAATGACCTAGATGAAGCTAGATACACCAATACGACTTTGACACCTGGCGACAAAATGACCTAGATGAAGCTAGATACACCAATACGACTTTGATACCTGGCGGTAAACTGACCTAGATGAAGCTAGATAACCAATACGACTTTGATACCTGGCGGTAAAATTACCTAGATGAAGCTAGATAACCAATACGACTTTGATAACCAGTACGACTTTGATACCTGGCGATAAAATGACCTAGATGAAGCTAGATAACCAATACGACTTTGGTACCTGGCAGTAAAATGACCTAGATGAAGCTAGATACACCAATGCGACTTTGATACCTGGTGATATAAATGACCTAAATGAAGCTAGATACACCAATGCGACTTTGATACCTGGTGATATAAATGACCTAAATGAAGCTAGATACACCAATGCGACTTTGACACCTGGCGACAAAATGACCAAAGTTTGTTTCATTAATAGAAACAGAAGGCATATTGTGAAGAACACTATGCCTTGCTTTTCACTTTTCCTTTTCGTTCAGTTTTAAGCTACGATCTGTTCTTGTTTCTTAATGTAAAGCATTGAATCAGTTTTTGAACGTGTAAAAATTCAATGATTTCCAGATGCACCCCTTCACGAGGGGCAATGGCCTATTTGTGAATAAAATATCCGTATCCGTATCCGTATCCGTATCCGTATCCGTATCAGTTTTGGAAACTGAAATGCCCATGAAGAACTTAAGACAACATTCTAGTCTCTTTGTTTGACAGAGGAAATGCATAAAAAAGAATGAAAAGTTATTACCAACATCAGGGAAAGAAAGCACAGGCAAACACACTGTCCAAGAAAGGAAGAATGTGGAGAAACAAGCAGTCAGTATTTCTGTTAGAGAAAGGAAGAATGTGGAGAAACAAGCAGTCAGTATTTCTGTTAGAGAAAGGAAGAGTGGGGAGAAACAAGCAGTCAGCATTTCTATTAGAGAAAGGAAGAGTGGGGAGAAAAAAGCAGTCAGCATTTCTATTAGAGAAAGGAAGAGTGGGGAGAAACAAGCAGTCAGTATTTCTGTTAGAGAAAGGAAGAGTGGGGATAAAAAAGCAGTCAGTATTTCTGTTAGAGAAAGGAAGAGTGGGGAGAAACAAGCAGTCAGTATTTCTGTTAGAGAAAGGAAGAGTGGGGAGAAACAAGCAGTCAGTATTTCTGTTAGATAAATGAAGAGCAGGGAGAAAAAAGCAGTCAGTGTTTCTGTTAGAGAAAGGAAGAGTGGGGAGAAAAATGCAGTCAGTATTTCTATAAGAGGAAGGAAGCACACAAAAAGCTACAGATTCAAACAATCGCAATTGATTACATCTTTTACTTCATTATTCTTCTAGCAAAACATTAGTTCTAACAAAAGTTAGAAGGCAGTCTTCCACATGTAGCAGTTTTCTTGAAAATGTTGACGTATAGATATATAATTGAAATATATAACTCACACTTAACCATGAACCACTTGGATTTTCATGCCAGATGGCTTGCTTATGAAGCTTTGATTTCTAATACCTAGCTGCTTTAGTTACCGTCTCTGGAACATGTTTTTTCAGCATTAATATATAAATGAGTATGATGCATAACATAACAACATTTACTTGACTAATCATATCGTCTTTTTCCTTTTTCCAAAAATCTTTTTGCTGAAGATATCATGCGTGGCCCTTGTATGCTGCTGAATTATTTCTGTATAGTGGTACTTACGAAATAATGTACCTTATGATAATAGCATATATTATCTTCACTTGCTGTGACCTAACCCATTCTGTCTTCCTGTTTCTTTGCTCGTCTGTTCGTCTGACTGTCTGTCTGTCTGTTTGTCTGTCTATCCGTCAGCCTTTCCTTTATTATCTGTGTATGCATGCGGATTTATCTTGCAATATATATACATGTTTTTCTTTTTTCATCAAACGCACGTATACATCTCTTCTGGGTAGTAATATTAGAACAATATGATGTATACAGGTTTATGTATATTTCTCATAGCATTGTCAATAAGCAACCATGTTTTTGTTTATTTAAATGTTTTTTTTTACATAGACAATGCTATACTGAAACACACACACACTCTCTCTCTCTCTCTCTCTCTCTCTCTCTCTCCTCTCTCTCTCTCTCTCTCTCTCTCTCTCTCTCTCTCTCTCTCCTCTCTCTCACTCTTTCTCTCTCCTACTGTCTATCTCTCTCTTCTTTTTTCATGTGTGTGTGGTTTGGCTCTTTGTATATATTTGTTTGTTTTTCTTGCTTTATACCTAACGTTTAGTTATGAATGTTGTCTATTTTTTGTTGTTGTTGTTTGGCTTCTTTTTATGTATGTGTGTGGGTTTTTTCTCTCTCTTTGTATGTGGAATAACAATAAAAACAAATAAAAATGTTTAAAAAAAATCTACAGATTCAGAAAAAGGGAAATTAAAGAAAACCATAGAAGTTAACGTTTATGTCAGAGAGATTTAAGAGAGAGAAGGACTCACTTAGAGGCAGATAAAAAGGAGAAAACACTATGGTCTGCCCTTCTTATTAAGAAAGGAAGCCCGGACAAATGTACCGAGAATTAGGACAGTAAACAAGTGATCAGAACCTTTGGGAGAGGAAGGAAGGACGTTGTTTTTGAGAGATTAACAAAAACCCTCGTCATTTCTAACAGCATTCCCTGCAAGATAGCAAAGCAGCGAACACCAAGGAAGAGGTGGCAGGTGTCCTTTGAGGGAAGATGATGTGGGAGGTCAGTGTCAGGGCAGGAGCACGAAGTACAGAAAGAAGCATCACAGTTGACACTTTAAACAGAACAAGGCAACACCAAGGGAAGCACTTCAGTCAGCACTTCAGACTGGAACATGGAGGAGATCATGGTCAACACCAAGGAGAGTACCAGTAACAGAAAGGGAAGCATTGTGACCTAGACAGGAAAACACAGGAAAGCATCACAGTCTGCACCTCAGAGAGGAACAGGAAACACAGGGGGAAATACGGCAGTGAGCACTTCATTTATGAACAGGAAATTTAGAAAGAGCGTTAGAGTAGACACTTAAAGACATGAACAGGAAACACAGAGGGATGCGTTACAGTCAGCACTTAGGACGTAAACAGGAAACACAGGGGGATGCGTTACAGTCAGCACTTAGGACGTAAACAGGAAACACAGAGGGATGCGTTACAGTCAGCACTTAGGACGTAAACAGGAAACACAGAGGGATGTGTTACAGTCAGCACTTAGGACGTAAACAGGAAACAGAGGGATGCGTTACAGTCAGCACTTAGGACGTAAACAGGAAACACAGAGGGATGCGTTACAGTCAGCACTTAGGACGTAAACAGGAAACACAGAGGGATACGTTACAGTCAGCACTTAAGACGTAAACAGGAAACACAGAGGGATGCGTTACAGTCAGCACTTAGGACGTAAACAGGAAACACAGAGGGATGCGTTACAGTCAGCACTTAGGACGAAAACAGGAAACACAGAAGGATGCGTTACAGTCAGCACTTAGGACGTAAACAGGAAACACAGAGGGATGCGTTACAGTCAGCACTTAGGACGTAAACAGGAAACACAGAGGGATGTGTTACAGTCAGCACTTAGGACGTAAACAGGAAACACAGAGGGATGTGTTACAGTCAGCACTTAGGACGTAAACAGGAAACACAGAGGGATGCGTTACAGTCATCACTTAGGACGTAAACAGGAAACACAGAGGGATGTGTTACAGTCAGCACTTAGGACGTAAACAGGAAACACAGAGGGATGCGCTACAGTCAGCACTTAGGACGTAAACAGGAAACACAGAGGGATGCGTTACAGTCAGCACTTAGGACGTAAACAGGAAACACAGAGGGATGCGTTACAGTCAGCACTTAAGACGTAAACAGGAAACACAGAGGGATGCGTTACAGTGGGCACTTAGGACGTAAACAGGAAACACAGAGGGATGTGTTACAGTCAGCACTTAGGACGTAAACAGGAAACACAGAGGGATGCGCTACAGTCAGCACTTAGGACGTAAACAGGAAACACAGAGAGATGCGTTACAGTCAGCACTTAGGACGTAAACAGGAAACAGAGAGGGATGCGTTACAGTCAGCACTTAGGACGTAAACAGGAAACACAGAGGGATGCGTTACAGTCAGCACTTAGGACGTAAGCAGGGAACATAGAGGGAAGCGTTAAAGTGGGCACTACGGAGAAAAAACATGTAAAAAAAAGGGAAACATGACAGTTGACATTTCAGACATAAAGAAAAAACACGGAGGGAAGTGTTACAGTGAGCACGTTGGTCGTAAACAGGAAACAGAGGGAAACATTACAGTGACCACTTTGGTCATGAACAGGAACCACAGAGGGAAGTATTACAAACACAGAAGGAAGCATTACAGTCGGCGCTTTGGTCATAAACAGGAAACAACAGAGGGAAGCGTGACAGTCAGCACTTTAGACGTAAACAATGACACACAGAGAATATAGTCAATACGTCAGTTCTCAAGAGGCAACACAACGAGAAGAGTCGCCCAGACAGTCAGTAGTGCAGCACAACTGCTCCCAACCGTCTCATTTTCTTGTGATTTTTTTTCATCTTGCGACATGCATTAACGCCTTGAATGCAAAACGTCACTGAAACCAGACTGGTAGGCATAATGTCACCAGAAAGGAAAGCCCGTCCTCCGTTAGACGGAAGATGAAAACAAACAGTGGTACTGGGTACTCAATCCGTCTGCCTTATCCCATCATGGGGAGGATACATTGTCTGTATGATGTATATACAATGATACCTTTGCATATGATGAATACCTTGCATGATGAATACATTCATTATGTACTTCCCTAGCCCCCCCCCCTCCCCGTTCTCGCACCGTGTGCCCTCCCTCTGCGTCTCTTTCTCAATTTGTGTCTTGTCTTCTCAATTTATTTACTATTTCACTTTAAATAGTATCATTGATGAGAATATGAGAGTCACATTTAGTGACTCAAAGTTTAAAACAAGAGCTCAGACACACCTACAGAAGCCCTGTATATACAAATACATACACTCACACACATCCAGATACACGCAATCACACACAAACATACAAACATGTACATGTACATTGACAAAATCAAACACGCACGCACACGCACACACACACACACCCACACACACACACACACACAAAACAACACACACACACAAAATATATATATATATATATATATATATATATATATATATATATATTTATATATATATATATATATATATATTATATATATATATATATATATATATACATATATATATATGCATACACACATGTCACACACGCACATGCAAACATACACGTCTCATGAGTCCATGTAGGCCCGAATGGGTGTAGAAATTCAGAACTGATCTTTAGTATTTTTGAACCGCCATGCTTAGTCGGTCAAATAAATGTTTACTGACCTTCGGTGCCAACTTCGTTTTTGGGTTGGTTGGTTCCTATGATTAAATTTTCTTCGTGTTGGTAGTGACAGAAGAGTGCTGTTGCAGGAACACATTTTGGAGGTTTGAGACGATTCTGTAATGTTACCTCTATGTCAGGGTTCCGATCAGTTGGTTTAAAAAACCCCAAAGATATTGCTCATGGTTTTAATCAATATTTGATGACTGAAACATTTGGCCCGATACTCGTGGTGTTTTTCCTATCCTGAAAATACGAACGGACGGTATTCTTGATTTTATGAATTGATGCTTATGTGTTCAATTTGATTTCACTTTGGTACGACTCCATTTGCCTCTCTCTCTCTCTCTCTCTCTCTTCTCTCTATCTCTCTCTCTTCTCTCTCTATATCTCTCTTCTCTCTCTCTCTATCCCTCTCTCTATCCATCGTCCTCTCTCTCTTTTATCTCTCTTTCTCCTTACGCCACCAAATTCCTCTCTATTAGTATGCTCAAAGGCAGCGAGTACACAATGAGCACTTGCATACACAGACACGCTGCACACTGCGCAATACACACATGTGCGCTCACACAACAACAGGCACCGCCACACGCATACACACTCAAATGCACAACACACACGCGCGCACACACGCAACACATATACGCGCGAGAAACACACACAACACTGTCACGAGTTGTCACGAGGCTACGAGTTTTGACCATCTAGGTGGCGGAATTATTCATTTGTTTATGTCGTTGCTGTTGTCGTGTATTCAGTCCCTTGATGTGGCTTGGTGGTGCGGTTGCACCTTGTGTAGTTCAGCTCAACCATTCGGTTTGCTTTCTCTCTCTCTCTCTACTTATTCATCTGACCGTGCTATTCATCCTGTAGGTACACGGGTGGCTGGTTACCTTTCTTCCTCGAATTGCTGTCTATCGGCCTCTCGCCTGTCTTGTTACCTTGGTCGCAGTGCTTCATTTTGTTAGTTTGAAGTATGCTCACTCTGTTACGTAGGGTGGCATGTTGGGCCGCATTGCTGAGGGGGGTTAGCTCCTTCACTCGAGGCGGAAGAGAAGTGTCATGGGAGCGCCTGCTCCAGTCTTGGTTCTTCACGTATCATGGAAAGTACAGGTCAGTTCTTTCTATTCTGCAGTCGGTCTGTAGGAGTGGGGACATCACTTCTTCTGTTTCCGCATCTTCGCTCTGTCCTCTCGATCTGGACAGAGGGTAGAGAGAGTCGTTTTGACCCGCCTTTCTGGGGTCACCCACGGGTAGGCTGTTACCCTTCTTCCTTCCTTCTTCCTTTTCCTTCCTTCTTCCTTACTCCTTCCTTCTTCCTTCCCTACCTTTCTTCTCATCCTCCCAGCTACGTTTCCCTTCCCCTCCGGGGGGCTTCACCCGGAGTACGGACTGGATGGTGCCACGTGCTGGTTGGAGGCCACGCTCTGGCTGAGACCAGGAACTGGGATGGTCCAACGTGTGGTTGAGGCCACGCTTCGGGCTGAGTCCACGGACGGGTTGGTTGCAACGTGCTGGTTGTGGCACGCTCTGGTTAGACACGACTGGATGGTGCTCGTGCTGGTCGAGGCACGCTCGGTCCGGGGAACCGCGGACTGGTAGAGGAGCCCGCCGTCTTGACTGGCCGGCCCTGACCCACGTCCAGGACCTCCAGTAACTGCGCCACGTTTACCCACCCCCCCCCCTCGGGACGCGTCTTCACGGCCTGTTGTGAGTCGAGTGTGTCGGCTTTGAGCGATCCTTCGAGAACCGACCCGGTTCGGAGCACCTTGTGCGACAGGGTGCTCCCCGTAGAACTTGACAGAGGCCGGGTGTGGACGCACTCCTGTGTTAGACGGGATCGATGATGGAAATGTTTTCTTTATAATTGTGTAATGTCCATACGTGCTGAATTGCCGTAATTGTGATTGTGTTTCGTCGTTATGGTGAAATGTTTATTTTATTCGTGCTTGTTGGATGTGTTGGAGCGCTTGATTGTGATTGTGCACAAGTGTTGTGTGCGTTGGAATGCTTGATTGTGATTGTGACTTGTTGTGTGTTGTGGATTGCTTATTTAGATGTGTGTGTGGTGTGAATAAATGGGCGTGTTGTATAGTTATCTGTCTGTGTGGGCTCTTGCGAGGCGTGTGAGGTCAGTCACTCCCTTCACTACACCTAGACCGATCCGGTCAGGCTAGACCTCCAGGGTCGGTCGTGACACACACACACACACACACACCACACCACACACAAACTCACACACACACACACACCACAGACTCACATACTACTCGCACATTAAAATCGCGCGCGCGCACGCACACACTACACACACACACACACACTACACACACACACACACACTCACACAACCACACACACACACACACACACACACGCCCACGCACACACAAACACACACACACACACACACAACAACACACAGATTGCGCTGCTTATTTCACACATGAGCAGAAATTTTGATGATTTGTATTTTTGAAAGAGGGCTTAGTGACAGTGCAGTGAACTATGTGGTATACTGCCCTTAGGTGGCATTATTACTATTCGGTTTTGTTCCTGTGTTCATTGTCTTACGAATGCTGATGGGTGATGGACTGTGACTGATACTACAAGAAACAGTTTGCATTTTTGGGAGGCGATAATGTATTGTTTCTCAGTTGACAGGTGCTTCTGTCTTGTTTTGTAAACAAAAATCTATTGTCTTCGCAAGTGCGAAGGGGGACCCACCCCCCCCCACCCACCTCTCGACCCGTCCCCGTACTAACTTCCCGTCCCTCCACCAGGCGGGCTCGCTCTTCCCCTCTCCGTTCGTCCCCGCCCCTCTCCCACCCCCATCTCTCCCACCCTCCTCCCGTCCTTCCCCCCCACCACCCCACTGCTACTGTCCATTTAGGTACCTGGTGTCATCCTTGCATCCTTTTTTTGCTTTTCGTAGCGGGGGGTGGTCGGGGGGGGGGGGGTCGTTTGGACGTACGGGTGGCGATCGGCTGACTAAACCTACGACCTTACTTCTTGGGTATTAACTTCGTTATTCGCAGAGCTTTACACGTTTGTGTAATTGCAGGTCGTTTTCTATTGGTCTCTTTCCTTGTTTCATGGAGGGTGGGGGGCCGGTGGGGTTGGGTTGGGGGGGTTGGGGGGTGGTGGGGGGGGGGGAGATGGAGGGAAAAAGTACAGGTCGGTTGTAAGGAATTGGATGGTTTCTTGCTTGTGAGTTCAATATTAGCTGCCCGTTGGGGTGACGTGTACTGCGCTCGCCTCCTTTTCTCCCTCTCCGCCAAGCCCCCCCTCCCCCCTCCGCTCACCCCCTACCCGCTCACCCCCGGGTCTTTCCTTCGATTCATCGTTGATCTCCAATTCTGGCATCTTTCAACTTTATTCTGATCTATACATTCATTCTGTTTATCTGTATTGATGTAATTCCTGTTTGCGTAAAGTCGTAAATGTGCACATGATATGACATGAGGCTTATGAATGCACACACGCATCGCCGGGTGCATGTACGCACACACACGCGCGCACGCCACACACACACACACACTCCACACACACACACACAAACACAACCACCACCACACACTCACACTCACACAATCGCGCCATGCGCGCGCGGACGCTCAAAATTAAAAAAAAAAAAAAATACAAACACACACACACGCATACATAAACACACACACAAACACACCACACACAACACACACACCACACACAATCACACACAAACACCGCGCGCGGCGCGCAAAACACACGCACACGCACACGCACACACAACACTCACACCACCACACACACACACACACACACACGCTTACAATGAACCCTACCATAAAGCCATAATTCACAGCTAAATGTACCATCTTCCAACTTTGTACGTATTCTTCCTTTGTATTATCATTATTTACTTTTATCATTATTATTATATTTTTTTTTTTAAATGTTATTAATGTGTCTTTAACATTGGGATAATCCAGTTCGTCTTTGTGCCTAGTGTTTTTTCTGTGTTGTGGGTTTTTGTTTTGTTTAGCGGGTTGAGGATGGGTCGTCCCTGCTGGTCGCCGATCCTCGGTTCATACCTCACGCCCCCACTTGCTATCGGTTTTCTTGATAGGGATTTTCGGGGGTTTTTTACGACTTAATAAAAAAAAATCTAGAGAGAGTTTTCTTGGGGAAAGCCTGGCGCTGTAATCATATGTGATGTTATTGGCTGTAGGATGTCAATGGTTCAGCCTTTGTAGCAAAGAATGCATTTGTGTGTGTGTGGTGTGTGTGTGTGTGTGTGACTCGATTGTGTGAATTGATGAAGTGAGTAGTGGACAGCTGGATAGCTCTTCGCGGGCGGCTGAGCGGTGGGCATCATGACTTGACATGACCTGGATGTGTGGGGGGGGGTGGGGGCGCTGGGTGGGGTGCGGGGGAGGGGCGTCGAGGGCATTGGGGGTCGGGAGGAGAAAAACGGGCGCAGGGAGAGAAGAAAAAGAGGGAAAACATGGTGAGATTTTTTTTTTTTTTTTTTGTGTGGACACAGGTGTGTTGGATGGCCGGAGATGGGCTAAACTCGTGTTAAGACACTTGTTACCACGCCTCGATTCCCTCGTGAAAACTCTGTTAAGAAAAAGCCCTGTTAAGCAGTCCGACTCGACCCTTTTATGTAAAGTCGATCGAGGCATGCATGCGCTTGTTCGCTCACGGTTCACGCGCGTGAGCTTGGGCGGGCGCTCGTGGTGCCTGCGTGTGAGCGACTTGCGGCGCGCGCGGCGCACGATCACGCTCACGCGCATCATCAATGATATCGAATTAAGAACGCTAATATTGTTTCGTGATGCACACTTTCCTTACCTCCTTATGGTGTTGTTCTGAAAGGTGATGCTATGTTTCTCTCGTCGCCATTGACGCTGAGGGGAATTTAGTCTTTTTTCCTTTTTCTTTTCTGATTGTTATTGTTAAATTTTTGTTATCTTTTTGCTTTTCTTTTGTATGGAGTGTGAGTTTACGGATGCATAAGGATCATGTACTTTTCTGGATGTTGTACGTTAATGTCTATAAGGGCTTGTTTACGAGGCATTCTTTGAATTATTTTATGTTGTTTTCTACATTTTTTGTATTCAGGCAATTCTTAGACCTGGATTTAAATAATAAATTAATAATTAATACTTATATAGCGCCTATTCTCGGCTAGAGGCCAGCTCCTAAGCGCTTTACAATAAACACTCGTTTACACAACGGGGCTGCCTACCTGGTTGTGCCGCTGAAGAGCTGCAGTGCGTTCATTCAGTCGTTTACCGGTGCATCCTGTCAGTATCGTTCAATATGGAACACTATTTTTCTTATTACTTCATTCTTTCCATTTTCACGCAGGGTGCATGCTATGTGTAAACGTGTCATCCATACAACTGGCAAACTGGCTACTGCTCTTCGGAGTTGGTGTTGGGATTTTACGTGTGTGTGCAAGATGTTATGCAATGGTTTTCACAGATATAGATGCATGTTTTACTGTTCATGCACATATTACAAATAAGTATGTTGATGTACTAACCAATGGAGACTTTATACAATTGCGTCTCTAAACTGTCAGGGATTGTGGGATATGAAAAAAGAAGGATGTCTTCCATTATCTGAAAAACAGAAAAGTTTTCATATATTGTCTGCAAGTTTACTCATTTTAGTGGACCAATAGAAAAATATGTTTAACTCTGAATGGGGCTATAAATGTGTGTTTGCGTCTTATAACTCAAAACTCTAGGGGAGTGGCTGTCAGTTCTCTTTTCAAAAACTTTGAATTTAAAATAACTAAAGCATCATCGTGGATATAACGGAAATTTTTTACTGGTATCATTTAACTGCTTTTGAGAAGGATTTCCTTTTGGTAAATGTCTATGGCAAACAGAATTACCGACATTTTATAATTCATTAGGGAAAAATATAAAGGTTGTTGTAAAATTTAAATAACAATGTAATTGTAGTTGGTGACTGGAATATAGTATTTTATCCAAACATTGGATAGTTGTTATTATTTAAACTTATAATAAACCCGAGGAGCTAAACGTGCACTTTGAAAATATTGTTAGAAGAACTGGGATTGACAGATATCTGAGAGAGAGCAATTCAGGATTGTAGGGCGCTACACTTGGAGAAAGCAACACCACTTAAGCAAAGCAGACTAGACTTTTTTTGTTATCTGATTTTTTTGAACTGGGTATGAGATGCAGACATCATCCGGGTACCGTTTCTGATCACTCGATAATTACATAGCAACTAAATTGGTATAAAAATGAAAAGAAACAGAACTTTTTTGGGAAATTTTATTGGTTCCTTGTTAAGGATAGGCAATATGTGGATGAAAATTAATCAGGAAATCATAAATGTGACAAAAGAATACGCCGCAGATAACTGCAACAATGAAAACATTTGATGAAATAGATAAAGGTTAAAATTGAACTTAAAATCTCAGACAAATATTTTTAGCTTTTCTACTAAATGAAAATAAGAGAAAAACTATTCGCAATATGCCACAATGAAAAAAAGGAAATACAGAAACTGAAAAAGGTTACTAATGTATAAGATATTAACTCTTGAAAAGATGGACCTTAAACAGAAAAGCGTAATGAAAAAAACTATACGAGAAAATTCAGGAGTGAGAACAATTAGTGATACGAGAACTGGAGGTGTACTCTTAAGATCAATAAGCAGATGGGTTGTGATGGTGAAAAATTTCTAAGTTATTTCTGTAGTCTCGTGTAAAATAAACTACATTAGCAAACCAAATGGACAAAACTTATACTAAGGATAATGAGATATTAGACGAACCATAATGAGATCTTAAATGAAGTGAAAATATTCTATGAGAAGGGGTTATAGGGGAAGTGATGTTAGAAAATTGTGCAGTAGAAAGCTTGGTTTAATGAATTCCCAATATTATACTTGAACAAGAACATTGTTAGAGGGTCCAATAACTATAGAGGAAGCTAGCCAAGTCTGTAAAATATGAAAAATGGTCATTAAAAGCCCTGGCACAGATGGATTTTCGGTAGAATTCTTAAAATTATTTTGTGAAACAAACTGGGAACGTATGTTGTGAGGTCACTAATAAAGCATTTAAACATGGAGAACTTTTTGTCTATCAACACAAAAAAGAAGGTCTAAGTATCTGTATCCCTAAGGCGTATAAAACTAAGGAATTTTTTACAAAAATTGGCGACCTTGTATCTTCTCAAGTTAATGTAATATAAAAATAGGATCTTCGTGTATTTCCATTAGAATTAAGAAACCCGTCCTACCAACATTATAAATTGGATCAGACGGAGGGATTCATAACTAATAGATATATAGGAGATAATATTGATTATTATTAGTATGATTTGATTAACTATCTACAGATGAAAAAACTTCCTGGCTTAATAACTTAGTATTGATTTTGAAAAGGCCTTTGACTAATTGGATTGGAGTTTTATGTTTAAGGTTTTAAAAGCTTATGGTTTGGAGTTGGTGTTTGTCGTTGGATTGAACTTTTTATAAAGACATCAGATCAACTGTTAGTATAAATGGCCTCACTGGCACAATGGTTTAAAGTTGAGAGGTTGTAGACAGGGAGACCCTATCTTCTCCATATTTGTTTGTCAGGTGCGTGGAAATTTTGCTATCATGATCAGGGAAGACCTAAGATATAAAAAGGAATACAAGATAAATTATTTTTGAACAGAAAATTTGCAGTTTGGCAGATGATACACTGTTATTTCACATGACGGGTGACGAAGAATCATTTAACGTCCATTTTTTCTAGACAGATCAGCAAGATTTCTGGCCTAGGTATGAATGTGTTAAAAACACAAACAATTTGGCTAGGAAATAAAAAAAAATAAAAAAAAAGTATATTGCCCCCATCTGATAAATGATATGGATCCCCCTAATATTCAAAATACCTGGGAATCTGGTTACTCAAGATTTTTAAATAATTGTTGAAACCATAAACTACAATGGAAAATTTGCAGAGGTTAAAATGTTATTTAAAATTGGTCACAAAGAACCATTACTCCAATGGGAGAGTAGCTGTGTTAAAATCTCTAATTCTGTCTAAAACTAATAACTTCTTTGTTTTTATCTACCTGATCCACCTGAACCATTTTGTACAAAAACTCCAAACGTTTCTGTTTTCCCAATTTGTTTGGATGGAAAAGAGGGACAGGATTAGTAAAAAAATAAAAACGCAGTAAAAGTTACTACAAGGTGGTTTGACCATACAGATATTCGAAAGTTTATATTGCTCTGAAACTTCATGGCTGAGAAATAAAAAACAGCGAATCTTAAATGGATAATATTGCAGTTGAAAGTTTCCTTTTCTTAAAAAACTTTTGAATGTTACGGACCAATGTACGGTTTAATTTATTTCAAAACATTTAACCTTTTTGGACTCATACTTTCTAAGCATATAGATACTTTTGCCTCAATTATTACGCAAAAAAATGTTTGTGAGGTGCTAGATTGTAACCTGTTTTCTACAACGAAAAAGAAAATCAAAAATAGGGTAATGCTGGCTTCAATAAACAAAACAAATGTAATTAAGAAAGGAGGATATTCCATCAGGCATTTTCTGGAAAGAAAATACGGGAAATTTTTATTCATAGGAATGTATTTTTAAGTAAAACTTGTCTTGTTCCCCACAGTTGATTTTATTACGTTCTTGGTTGGATTTCGTCAATAAAACTTACATAAGTAAAAAAAACACGAGAATACAAATTAGGAACAAGACTAATTACATTTCATAGATGTGCCTAATTGCATTGAAAATTATAACAAACACAATAAAGGTGCAAAACGATATTATGAATACTTTAAATAGACAAGAATAAAACTAACTGCTGCTCAAAGTGGTCAGAAAAAATGAACCCATTCATTTCCTGAAGAATGTATTTTATAAAATCAGGTAAATCAAGGATGCTTAACAAAATGAATGGTTGCATATGAGAATCATGCACCGAATTATTGCGGACTAATATGGTTTTGAATGCAAGGGGTTAACCGATACCCTTACTGTGTTCATTTTGTAAAGAGGAAAGAGAGTCCTTTGAACATTTTTTATGAGAATTGGCAAATGATGCACAAGTATTTTGGAAATCTCTCAAAAATACTATTGATTGAAAAAATGTGACACACGTATAATGTTTGGAAATTTCATGTGAACTTGTAATTTTCGGAGTGATAAATGCTTTAATAGTGGATCTGTCTTAGTTTTGTTTGTAATGTTGCCAAGATGTTCATTTATAGATGCAAAATGGAAAAATTAATCTTCCAGATATATTTGTTTTACAAAGACATTTAAATGCCAGATATAAGATTGAAGTATGTAACACTAACTTAACTATAATTTACAGATTTCAATAGCACTGGAACGCATATAAACATTTTTCTTTCTATTAAACTGCTGTTTAAACAAGAAGTGGAGAGAAAAAGGAGGAAAAAAGGGAACAAAAAAGTCTACTCTCAAACACAAACAGTGATTGTTGTAGATCTTAAAATTAATTCAACTGTGCCTTGTAGATTGTTTCTTCTGGTGAATGGGATGACTGCCTCGATCTAATATATAAAATATTTAAGGGACTAGGGAAGGATAAGAGAGAAAAAAAACTGTATGGTTCTTTCCACCATACCAGTTAATATCATGCACCAGTTATTACAGCTCTTCACCTTTTCATAACCTATAGTGATGATCATTGAACACGCTGTGCAATTTGTATACCGTATGTTGTATGCATAGACGTATATTGGTATATTGTTGCTCTCTCTCTCTCTCTCTATTCTCTTATGTGTGTGTGTGTGGTGTTGTGTGTGGTGTGTGTGTGTGCAGTGTTGTGTGTGTGTGTGTGTGTGTGTGTGTGTGTGTGTGTGTGTGTGTGTGTGCGAATGTTTTAGTTTATGTGTAGATAAGTGAACGTTATGTTTAGTGGATAAATGACTTGTTTTTGGTTATGTTTTAGTTGACTTTCTCTGTTGCAACGGGTAATAGTTGTAATCTGTCTCTGCGCATGTCCTCTTTTTGCGCGCCTGTCAACTCTTGTAATGTTGCATTAAAATCTTTGTTAAAGAAAAAATAAAAGTCTGTGGTCGCCGGCAGTCAAGGGTAAAATGAAAACAACTTCAAATTAATCCTTGCCAAGACTGTGTTTCTTTGGAAATGTAGAGTCATGTTGCCCGGTTGTCAAACAAACAAACTAACATAAACAAACAAACAGAAACCAAATGATAGGTGTTAAGTCACCCCCCCCTTTCTCTCAAAACAGGACTGGTGCCTCTGTCGTCATTAGCTCAGGGCGTGGTGGAAAAAATAGATTGGCATTTTCTGCAAATGGATACATGGTTATTCACTGAACCGTTCTCAAGGAAATAAAAAAAAAAAAAAAAAAAAAAAAAAAAAAATTAGAATAAGAATAAAGGACATTAAAGTCAGTAACGAGTTTTGCCTGGTGGTAGTCCGTTTTAGAGCTAGCAGCAAAAGTCTCAAACCAGATAAAGAAGGGTGGGTTGAGCGTTGTGTGACTAAGCGACCGCACCATGTTAAAACAACTGCCTGCACAGAAACATCAGCAATCTGCAGAGAAACGGCCACTCCTGGAGAAGGACCTGCATCAGCAGAAACTCATGAAGCATTGTGGGTGAAAGCCATAAGGAAGCCTAAGCTCCGATTTACATTCTGACGGACTAGAAAAACCTTTCAACATTGGCCGTGGATTATCAGAATCATGTTATGAAGCAGGGTGAGACTCGACAAGTATGCAACCGAGATGCGCAAACTACAACTGGCGTTACTGGGAACTCAGTGCGACGAGATGGCTGCAATCCAAAGAAGTAAGGTTATCTCTGGAGAGTTAATCCTCTTTCAAGGTCATGAGGTGAAACTAGACATACAGAGGGAGCAGCATATCATGTATCAAAACAAACACAAAAAGCACTTAATTGGACGGACAGGCAACATGGCTTAAGGATTTTGACTGCAAGTTTAGAAACAAAGAAGAAAGGGACCATCAACTGAACTATGCTACAGTACTGATGCCCCCGCCATCGACCATGGATGAAGAGGACACAAATAGCTTCTACTACAGACTACAGACCATAGTGAACAGGCGGTGAAAGATACAGACATCACCTTCTCATTTAAAACACCATGAATGCCAGGTAGAAGAGGACAACCGAGGATACGATGACGTTATGGGACACTCACACACTTGGTAACATGAACAAAGGACGGCGAACGACTTGCAGATCCTGTGCGGGATGAAACAACTAAGTCATTGGTGGCCAGTATTTTCCACTCAAAAAGGTTTCACAAAAGCAACATGGTGTCACCAAATCATGAAAACTAAATCAAATCGACCACATCTGTATTCCAAGAAATCAGACCTTCAGTGCAGGTTGTCAGATGTGGAGAGTGGCAGACGCAGCATCATCCACCCCTTTCTGACGGCAAGAATCAAGCCAAGTTGAAGAGAACCCAGTGAAACCAACAGTAGAAAGAGAAAAGTTCAATGTAGAACCACAGGGGATAGAGTTAGCACTACAGAAGACGCATTGAACATTAATCCCTAAAAGAATATATTTTAAACTCTAACAAGACCTACACATGGGAAGATACAGACATATGTACCCAACTGGACAGAAGCCAAAGAAGCTTTTCTATCAACGGCAATGTGGTTCTTGGATCAAGAAGAAACACCACAAGATTAGATACAGCAGAAATCATTGAGAAAATAACAAACGGAAACAGGAGAAAGGTCAAATCAACAGAGAAGAAAACAGCAGCAAAAAGCACGACGAAGCCCTCAAGAAGTGAGACGGAGTGTGAAAAGTGAAGAAGAGTACAAAATTGACCAGCTTGCAGAGAAGAAGAACAGGCAGCCAGCAGTAGAAACATATGAAGAGTTTCTACGATGCGGCCAAGGAAACTGGCGGGAAAGTTTTCCAAGCCAGAGGACCCATCCACAATACAACAGGGAGAGACAATCACAGAAAAGAGGACAACTCGACAGACAGGCGATTCAGATCAGCACCACAAGACCCGCTCACCATTTCGGCAGCAGAAATTGTCTGCCAATTAATGGTGAGCCACCAACGGGGAAGAATTCATCAGTTGATGTCAATGAAGAATGAAGAATGGTAGGCAGCAGACCCAGACGCATTCGGGACAGAAGCCACGCAAGGCTGACATCAATTCTCGAGACATAATTCAACAACTTTTTTGAGTGATATGACATACGAACAGTCCCTACAGACGGGGAAAGATGGAACACATCATTAAATTATAAGAAATAATAATAATAATAATATATAATGATACTTATATAGCGCCTATTCTCGGCTAGAGACCAAGGCCCTAAGGCTTTACAATGCACACTCGTTGCACAACGGGGCTGCCTACCTGGGTAATGTACGACTGAAGGAGTGCAGCTGGCGCTTAATTCAGTCGTTTCCCGTGTCATCCAGTCAATATCGTTCAAAATACGTTCACTAAGTTTCCTTACTTCCTTCATTCTTTCCATTTTCACAAAGGGTGCATTGCCATGTGTACGTGTCATCCCAACCAACGGCCATACTGGCCTTCTCTTCCGAAGTCGGTGGATGGATTTTACGGTGTGTTGCAAGATGTATGATGCGTTCACACACGGAACCTCGGTTTATAGTTTCAGTCGGAAGGACTGTATGGGGGAATGGAGTCGAAATAATGTTAACTCGGAGGGAAATTCCTCCTTTACGAAACGGGCCCGGCGGCGGAGATTCAAACCGGCAAAACCGTTGCGATTTACGAGTCCTGCGTTCTACCAACTGAGCTATATTCGCCCCCCCCCCCCCCCCCCCAAAAAAAAAAAAGAAAAAAAAAGAAGGGAGATTCAGCAACTATGGAAACTATAGAGGCATCACTCTCCTGTCAGTACCAGGCTTCTTTAAGAGAGATTGAAGGATGCAAGTGCACAAAACATTAGGGATCTGCAAAACAGGCTTTCGGGAGAGATCGGCGAGTGCACAGATCAGATTTCAACGCTAATCATGATCGTTCTAACAAACTTTAGAACGGAACACTTCGCCTCTTCATTACATTTGTGGGCTTTCAGAAAATCTTTGACAGCTTGCCACAGAGACACCATTTGTAGCAATGTGTTACGGCACTATGGGGTACCAGCTAAGATCTCCAATGTGATCCTGGAACCTGTGAAGAATGACATGCCAGGTACTTATGCAGGAAGAGACAAAACATCGATTTGGGATGAGGCCGGAGTCTGTCAGGGCCGCCTCCTCTACCATCCTGTCCTTCTGGCATTGGCTGGGTGAGAAGAGGAATGACAGAAGAAAAAGAGGTATGTATGGCTACAGTGACCC
Organism: Conus ventricosus; assembly: GCA_018398815.1. Lineage (NCBI taxonomy): Eukaryota > Metazoa > Mollusca > Gastropoda > Neogastropoda > Conidae > Conus > Conus ventricosus. The sequence goes on from CM031622.1 coordinate 7,640,358, forward strand.
TCTGGACCCAGCTTGGAGGACCTTGAGACTTGGCGGACAGATCTGACCTGCTCTCCCATTACTAGACGGACAGATGCAGGTTAAAGACATCCTGTGAACCTTTGCAGCAAAGGTCAGCCTTACCATCCACCTGCAGAAGATCCAAGTACTGAAGATCAACAATGTCTGTCACATCCTGTGGTGATAGATGGGAGCCCCACTGGAAGACAGTCAGTAGTTCACAAGTATCTGGGCAGTTGTGGTCAATCAACATGGAAAACGGTCGTTGATTTGAAATCGAATAGAAAAGCAAGAGCGGGGTGTTTATCACACTCAAAAACGTTTTGGAGATCTCGACTATTCGCTCCAGCACGAAAACCCGCCTTTTCACTTCAAATCAAAATCTGTCCTCCGTACAAGGGTCGGAGACCTGGAGACACAAGGCACCATTGCACAAACTGCAGACCGCATTAAACAGCTGCCTGACAAAAAGATCCCCCACATCCACTGGCCAGAGACAATTAGGCAAACAAAGAGGTGGGGAAAGAACTAACCACTGTCAGTGAGCAAGACCATTGAAAGAGGATGGCGGTAGTAGGACTAACCTCAGAAAGCACCCAGACGACACCTCAGAAAAACTCTCTGACCTGTAATCCCCAAGCAGAGGAAGTGATGTAAGACCAAGAAACACTGGAGGTGGACCCAGGCAGACAGGCTACCATGGGGAGAAAGAAAGAAATAGAGATTGCCTAGGACCGTGGTCGTTGGGCAGCTGTTGATGGCCTGTGCTCTGGCAAGTGCAATGGGCCCTGGGTCGGTGTAGTCAGAGTTACTTAACAAAGAAAGTAACAAATAACGGGGGGGGGGGACCAGGAGTAAATAAAAATCTACACACAATGTTCCTTTGGGAACGGAACACAAGTTGTGCATGAAAAAAAGACCTAATGTACAATTAAATTCACCGCAAATAGGGACAAACATTGGAGTGGATTGCATTGCCGTGTGACGCATGGTTGTTGTGTCGATAGGTTTCAGCACTGTTTATTGGACAAAAATAGACAGCCTCGTTAGCATGAAAATAAGCAGATGGTAGTACATCACATCTATAGTCAAAAATGCTAAGATAAGTTCACGTTTTCTTACCTGGGGAAATAGACTAAATGGTTCGGTCATGACAAATCCTGCCGTGAGAATTGACAGTCATATTGATGTCGTTGGAGTGATGGTCGCCATTATGTCACGTGGACAGGAGAAAAATCCCGGCCGAAAAAGCACAAGTTCCACCATTTTTCAGTCGCGCGAGGGCTGACAATATTTCGGGATTGTTGCAGGTAAGAAACACTTCCTGGTGGGAGAAATGTGGGAGTATGTTTGACACTGTTGGTCTGTGAGGGAACTGACAGTTAGATGTAACCTCCAGAATATGTGTCGTGCGGGTAGGTGACATTACTATGTCGTTAATTGCATAGGCTGGGTCAGGCTGTTTGGTTACAGTGTGCAGAGGACAAAGCAGTTTTGATCAGGCACCACCCAAAGCAACACTCGCCTCAGTCCCTGCCATCTCATATGTACAGTAACACTCACTCTGTCTGTCGTGAAAAAGTTTACCGATGACAGAACAAGTGATACACTGTGCCACGATCGTTCTTTGTATGACGGCCACATGCAGACTGATGGCAAAAGGGTGGTGTAAACGTCTGAGTTGGACAGGGCTCTGTAGCTCAGGTTGACTGATCTAGCCATCTCGTTTCGTATTGACCGTGTGTGACGCATTTTGCACAGGCCTGCATGTTATCTTTGAGCTAGTATGCCCAATCGAACATCAAAAGGATATCATATTACGGGCTATTTTCACATTGTCCCATGTAGTATTTATGATGTCCCCTTCCTTTAATCAATTGATCAACCCCTTCATTGCCAAATCACTCTCCTCGTAGATTACTCCACAACAATCACCATAAACGTACTATAAACGGCATTTTTAGTGTTATTCTCAGAACAGATTGTCAGTAGAAGACTCTGGCTGGATTTATCAGACTACTGTAGTGGTATACAGTGTCAAGAAATGTGCAGCGTATTTTGTATCCATCGCCATCTTACTGAAAATACAAAAACATTTTCGTGATCACCAGCCCATCTTGCGGCCGCGATGTGATGAAGGTTGGCTAAAAACTGTTCGTTCATTGTCGTTGTCCTGAGTATTGTGTCTTGTCTGAAGACCTAAGAGTCGAGACGCGTCCGTCGTGTTTTGTCTTGCGATTCGTGTGCCTACGTCTTTTGGCGGAGTCTTATAAATTTACTTAAAAAAAAATGGTGACAGATTTTTCAGCAGCTTTTTGCTATTAATTCAATCAGCACCTCCATCGACAACCTTCCCTTACCCCCAACCCCTCTTTTCTCGTCTCTCCCTCCTTTTTTCTTTCTCTCTGTTCAACACCCTTCACAATTCGCCATCCCTCCGTCTGTTGTATTTTCCCTACCACTGGTAAGACGGCAGCAGTCCTTGGCCTTATTACCAGCTATTACACCAAGCTTTCGTTTATTCTCATCATTTACCTTTTCTCCTCATCCCTTGAGAACCTATGCCTCATGCCCCCATTTCCTCTTCTTGCCACCCCCCCCCCCCACACACACACTCTGTCATCATTCACCCCCTTAGTGCACACGAGCACCCATGATTTCCACCTCACTTGGTAGTTCTGAGTAATATCACAGTGTGATGATGTATTCTGATGAGTGTCATCAACAAGTGAGATCGAATAATTTATTAGTAGCGTTCTATATTTTTTGCTACAAAGTAAGTTTCCCGTGACAAAATCAGAAAGGGAGGGTTCAATGGTAGTACTTCGAGTTGCTGATGGGGTCGGGCTCATTGTATACTCTACCCAAAAAGCATCTCGAAATCTTCTCCATGAAACCTCGACGACAGGAAAGTTTCGTTTAATTTTCCAAAATTATTCATGTCTGCTGATTGGTCAGACGTATTGTGGAGATTTTAGCGTCGGGGTCACACGGGTATTCCTTAACACTGCAGGCTCTGAAAGGCAATCAGCTCATAATGTGAGTTCTTCCCTTTGTCCAAAATGTGTCCAGACAGAATGGGAAAAAACTCTATTTCATAGAACCACAATTTCCATCTTCATTATGTTAATGTCCGGTTGTTGAATCTTTAAATCAAGTGTTGCCCTGTTTGGACATCCACCTGCTTGGTGGATGTGTCTATTGGATTCACTCATGCTTATACTGTGCAGAAGTACTAGAAGCCCGGATGTGAGTGCTGTGTGCAGAGTACTTCGATATGTCTATTCCAGCCATAAAAGCAATCTTTCATCCAACGAGAAATGGTGTCTCTTTTCACCAGTGAGCAAGGCTTTATGCAACTGATAGAATTTGCGTTCCAGTGCGTAAGTGGGCAGTCTTTTTCCAAATGCTGTCAAAGGTGGTGAGTCCACACACGTCTCTGGTTTTTAATAACAAGATTGGACTAAACGGCTTTAAGTGAGTCCTGGCTTGGTTTGTTTTAAAAGAGAGCTATATACAAAGCACATTTAGAGTATGAATTTTTACATCTTCAACAGTAAGACTATGGACAGTTGTCCTCGCTGACCAGAGAGTAAGCAATTAACGTAAGTGTATGATGCGAGTTTTCCGAAAGCTGTGAACTGTTCTGATTTGGCCACTGTGTAACATATCAATGACTATGTCTACATCCATGTGTCATTTTACTTTGGGAGTGATGGCCTACTGTGGAAAGCACCCACCTTCTTTGACAATTTTACAGACTACGGATGTTGACCTATTGTTTCTGCGTCAACGGACATTGTATGCTTGAAACCGCAATCCTAGCCAGGTTATCTGTACGATAACTAGCACTGCTGCATACAGTTCTGCCAAAACCTTTGCACATGCACATTAGTGCAAGCAGTGTATGATTTCTGTTACAAATTTCTGTCATTTTTGAATGTAGGTGTTTTAGGATTATGGGTGCTGGGTCTCCATGAATCCATGATTAGAAAACAACTGAATTTCTTGATAAAACCTGGAGTTAAGAATTTCTTTGCCGAGATCTTGCAGACAGCAGGTTTCAAGCGACGTTTCTGTATGAGAGGATGAACTGCTATGATGTCGCGGGTAGGTGACGAAGGTGGAGCCTGCCACTGTGTGGTACTGGTGGGCAGCAGAGAGATGTTGAAGATCAGCGAAACCACGGCTTGTGTCAGGCAGTGGGTACCAAGTTAATCCCTGCATGTCTCTCTGGGGGATCATTGCAGCGCCCGTCCTATGATGCTGAAAGGTGGAATGCATACCACTGTAAATACTCTAGGAGTTGAAAAGCATCGTTGCTTCAGCTTCTGGATCCGGCCGGTATGAATTGTATCGCCGAAACTGAAAGTTTCACCCTGGACGACTAAGAGGTAATATCTTGATGATGCCCGAGCTGTGGGTAGGCAGACTGCAGAGCCTGCTCTACAAGGTTCCACTCTGGCTTCAGTGTTCTGACGCCTGGATCCTTGTCAGCTATCCTGTTCTGCTTCCCGGGAATGTGCTTTGCATTGATCCAGATGTTCTTAGGAATGCACCATGACCAATTGTAATGTGATGTATTACAAGCATCTGAATGGCTTGTTCCCATGCGAATTGATACAGCTGTCTGATGTTGTATTGTCTACCATTTCTGGACATGTTTGCTTCCAGCTTTCCTGAATTGACTGCAATGAAGTAATACAGCTTTGAATTCCATAAATATTTAATGTGAAAGACCATTTATGGGGCAAACAATGTTCCGCCTGAAGCGTTTCTTACACTTCGCGTCTCTCAACTGTGCCACTATCTTCAGTGGTGGAAAACTATATATATATATCTGGTTCAGTATGCAATGGTCATTATCTGTATAGACACGTATGACAATCCACTATTTAAGTTCCTCACTTTCTCTCTTCAGACAATTGCATGAGTTGGTCAAAGTTTCACCTCTGCTTCTCTTCAAAGCCTAAAATTGTTTGTCTTCTCAAGCTGTCTGTAATAGAGAGAGCCATACTGATAGAGAAATGCTAGCAACGATTTCTAAACAATTGAGCAACCTCACGGATTCATCAAGAAACCTTTGACATTACCACGTATTGCTGACAGCCCTTTCAGCGCTAAAGAGTAGTGACTTTCAGGGAGAAAGAATCTATGATAACTCCAAGGTATTGAACATTGTGGTGGGCTGGAAAACATGAATAACTATCTTGGTTAGTGTGAACGGATAAATCCTGGCTTTTGAAACAAATTCAGGGTGTATGTAACATTCCTCATTGCAGTTGCTCTCTGTGACTCCATTCACACGAATCATCCCAAAACCCCCATCGATACATGGACCTTTTCAATCTATGGGAGGCATAGAAAGTATTAAAGCTTTGTGAAAGACCGTGAGCTGAATGATAAGCCATTGGGTAAAAGCATTGAATTCATAGATTAATATATCCATTTGAAATATGAGTAGGTTTCTTGTGCTGTTCATGGATTGCTATACCTATGTATAGCATCCTTCAGATCAATTAGGCCATCAAAGCATCCTTGGGTTATTAAAGTCAGGAATGTGTTCAGAGGGTAACTTCCCTGTTGGTCTACTCCATTTCGATACACAGAATGTGTGTGCACGTCTTGGCCTAAGGCCTTGTTCATTTCGTCAACTTCGTCTCTCTCGGCTTCGCCTTACTCTTAATCTAAAGACCATCGATCTGTTTGGAGTAGACTGGGGACACTGGTTACGCCCAGGGGGGGAGCTTTGCAGTATGGTCAGTATGGAAATAGTCGGAAAGGGGAGTAGTAGCGAATGGGAGTAGACGAAATGGGAGTAGACCAAATGGGAGTTCCCCGTTCAGAGTATCCATTTGAAATGATGGCAGTGACTTCTAAATGAGTCTTTTTGGATTTTAAATTCATGCGATAAGATTCCATCTTCCTTTCCCTGGTAAAAACTGGAGAATAATTTCACAAGGGCATTGTCCAAGGGGAATTACTTTCTTAGCTATTACTGTTGAACTTCCGTATCTATGATCTTGCACTCTTTTTGATTTGTGACATTTGTTTTAGAGCAGGTTAGCCTGGTAAACTGGTCTAAAGGACAGTCAAACTCAACCTTAACCCCCCTGCTATCTTGCTTGAAATCTCTGGGTTGAAGTGATTTTAGACATGCATCTTCAAACTGTCTTTAATCTACCAGAAGTAAACTCTGTTTCTGAGATTTAAAGATGGAACCAAGCTTCACCTCTTCTATTGGAAGCGTGGATTAAGATATCACGTTTCTGCTGAACCAGTGCTGTCTTTTGTTTGTTCTGGTTCTTTGCATAAAAAAATGACTCGTGCGCAACCCGACCAGAGCAATAAAAACCGCTCGCTTGTCTACGTAGTAGAGCGTTTCTGCGGAGTATCTGGCGACTTTATGGCCCTACCCCTAAGAGCTGATTGCGGCGGTTTCACGCACTTCTTTCAGTGTCACGACAAACTGTCCCCAAACAAACTGGTTTGTGTTGGACTGATTCATCACAGAGCCGCATAAAAAGTGCTTGTTTACATGTGGGTTGATGCCAACTACAGTCTGCGCAACGAAAATCTCACGCGACACGTGACCCAAAATAGCCACCGCATTGCTACATGCTTAAACGGCTGCAGAATTGGCCACTGAACTGGGCAAGCGTATCAAGTATGCCGTTTGCGGCACGCACGCCGCAGTCGCCGTCTTGATGACGCTCTGGAACATGTTGCATTTTCAGGTCACTTTTTGATGGCCTCGAGGTGATTTCGACCAGATTTCGTTATTTACCGTCGGGACGTTCAATCTCTGACAATTTTTTGGTCTGTTGAGTTTCACAGGCCAGCCTGTTATCTTTGGAGCTATTATGCCCAACCGACATCAAAGATATCATAAACGGGCCTATTTAACATGACCCATGTGGTCATAATGATGTCCCCTCCTCTTAATCACGATCACCCTTCATTGCCAAATCACTTTCCTCTTCTATTACTCCACAACAATCAGCATAAACGTCAATAAACAGCATTTTTAGAGTACTTCTTCAGAACAGCTCATTGATCAGTCGAAGACTCTGGCTGATATATCAGACAACTGTAGTGGTATACAGCTGTCCAAGAAATGTGCAGTGTATTCTGTAACCATCGCCATCTTACTGAAATACCAAAAACATTTTCGTGATCCAACGCCCATCTTGCGCCGATTTGGATGAAGTTTGGTAACTGTTCATTCATTTTCGTTGTCCTGATGTTGATGTGTCTTGTCTGAAGACCTAAGAGGTCGAGACGCGTCGTGTTGTGTCTTGTGATTCGTTTGCTTACGTCTTTTGGTGGGGTCTTATAAATACTTAACAAAATGGTGACAGATTGTTTCAGCAGCTTTTATGCTATTAATTCACTCAGCACCTCCATCGACAGCCATCCCTTACCCCCACCCCCTCTTTTCTCGTCTCTCCCTCCTTTTTTCTCATCCTCCTCTTTTCAACCACCCTTCACATTTTCCGCCATCCCCTCCGTCTGTTGTATTTTCCCTACCACTGGTAAAGAAGGCAGCACGACCTTGGCCTTATTACCAGCTATTACCACACAAGCCTTCGAAATCTTCTCATCATTTACCTTTTCTCCTTCATCCCCTCTGAGACACCTATGCCCTCATGCCCCCATTCTCCTCTTCTTGCCCCCCCCCCCCCCACACACACCTGTCCTCATTCACCCACCTTTGTGCACACGAGCACCCATGATTACCATCCTCACTTGTTAGTCTGAGAAATCTCACGTGTTAACTGATGTATTCTTGATGAGTGTCATCAACAACGTGAGATAAATTAATAGTATCGTTCTATATTTTTTGCTACAAAGTAAGTTTCCCCGAGAACAAACTCAGAAGGGAGGGTTCAATGGAAGTACTTCGAGTTGCTGATGGGTGGGCACATGTATACCTCTACCCAAAAGCATCCTCGAAATCATCTCCATTAAACCTCGACGACCAGGAAAGTTTCGTTTAATTTTCAAATTATTCATCGTCTGCTGATTGGTCAGACGTAATATGTGGAGATTTTAGCGTCGGGGATCACACGTTATTCCTTAAACGTCAGGCTCTGAAAGGCAATCAGCTCATAATGTGAGTTACTTCCCTTTGTCCAAAATGTGTCCAGCACAGACTGGGAAAAACTCTTAGTCTTCATAGAACCACAATTTCCATCTTCATTCTGTTTAA
>CM031622.1:7649569-7662069 GCA_018398815.1 Conus ventricosus
GCTTAAGAGGAGCCATCCAAGTTTTCCAGACTATAATTGTACTCTCTCTCCCCTTCGCTAACACATGTTCTGTTCTGCAAACTAGAATTAGACTCGCCTGGAGTAATTAATAAAACAACAACAAAGTAACAGTGTTAGGCATTGGTGGGTATGGGAAATAAAGTTCTAGGTTACTGTGTCATCCCCCACTTCAACTAAGGACTTCTTTCTGCTCAGCACATATTCACGGTTTAGATGTATCAATTACAATCTGCTTTTTCTGTTAGTTTCCTGGAACAAGACTAGTAAAAAGGGACCTGCATTCAAAGCCTTTCTGAAATTGTGTTTTTTTATCAAAGTATACATGGGCTTCGTAAGTCTAATTTAAAATCCCACTTAATTTCAGGACGTAAAACCACTATTGTCCTGTTTATAAAGCCTTATTCCATATTACCCGTAATCATTGGTTCTAGATTTCTTATTTGTTCCTAGTTTAGGATTTGCTGTATCCGTTTTGTGTCTTCAATTTCTGGTCTTTGTAAACCGCCCACCTCGTTCTGTGAATTCAAATCCATAAACATTTCCCTATCACACCCCTATCAGATCAAACTCGGGCTGTGGTCTGCAATCTTTTAAAGCTCTACTGCAACGCATTTAGGACTAGCTGCGCTTTTGATTCGGGCCCTCGATGACATTCTTTTTATATTAAAAATTATAATAAACAATCTACAATAAACAAACGTATTGAACTGGGGGTCAGTCCGTAAGCATACCTAGCGTCTTAGATTTTTCTCACTGCTCTTTATTTTTTTTTAGCTCATCTTTGTCCCTTATGGTAGTATTTTTACTTAAGCATCTCAAAACTACTTTGTCCTTAGTGTAAAATAATACGACCGTTTTAACTGCGATCTAATTTTTTAAGGACAGCATTGTAATTTTTTTGAGTTTAGAGCACACAGAAACTAAGGCGTCCCACTAAAGCTAGCTTTGACAGAGCTTTTCTTTTTTAACAATGTCTCGTTCAGCTGAACAGTCCATCAATAATAACAGTGTTTCAGTTCCCCTCCAATAGTCCTATAGTAATTTCTTAAACAGTCGCTCAGTTTTGTCGCCAGATCTACTAAAAATATATTCTCGGTCTGTCCAAATAAACTTCCTTTCTGTGTAGACTTGTTGTGCTTAATGGTTGTGCAGAATATAACAATGTGCTCGTATGAAATCCTGTATATGTTTTGCAACAAATCAAGTCCGAAAGACAGTTTTTCCCACGCCCTGTAATCCCGCAAATAAGGAGAACAGCAGTGCGGATTCTTTTGGCAGAACACTTCAAACATCCATCTGTTTTTAATAGGTTATTTCTTTCTGTATTGTAATAAGCCACGTCTTTTAGCCTGTTTTCCTCGCCAATGTTTAACTGAGCAAACTTTCCACAAACATAAAAACCATGGCATTTTTTATGGGCCGTTCGTCTGCTTTCTTGTGAATATTTATTTTTATACCATCTTGCCCTACCCTTTCCCCCTTCCAAACAATTTCTGTTGTCAAATGTGGATCTAAAATCCAAGCCACAGCCCATATTTGGTTATTAAGTAGTCTTCGAGTCTTACATCATAAAGGCGAAGTTTTTTACATCACGATCAACTGTAAGATCCCTTTGCCTACCTCCAGCAAACATCTTTCTTATTTCATCAAAGTGTTGATGAGGTAAAAAGTCCGCGCCCCGAATACAACGATCAGACTTGCCTTTTTATTGCACAGTCACCTTCTCAATTTTTGGGATTTAAAACGCTTTGATTCTCTTTGAAAAGGATTTGGGTTTCCTTCAGTAAACAAGAACAAAATTCCTTTTAAAGACTTCAGATATACTGATTTAGATGTATGTTTCCAGAGATTTGTCTCGCTTATTTCTATTTTCTGTAGTGGAGTGTATAACTCTTTCAAAATTTAAATAAACTGTTTTTTTTTTATACTGGGTTAAGATTTTTTCTAGCCAGTTCAGGTTAGTAACAACATAAAACCCTCAAGAGAAATGGTCGCTAACTGGTATTTGACTTCAGGATCTTCAGAAAAAACAACAGAACCGCTAGGATTAAATGTCAGTTCTAAGTAAGTTTTTCTTTTAGCGCACCTTGGTAACATGGCATATGTGTCTTTAACAACTCAAAATCTAGAGGGATGCAGAATCTGTTACCAAATGTTTCTGCTACTGCCTCATCTTTAACATCAGCCTTTGCATCCCCTGCTTTAAGCTGGGGCTTGAGACCGTTTGGGCTTTGTATTCCGATAAACTTTCTCTTTTCTTTCTGTTTTTAGGCAGCCATAGGTCAGAATAGAGGGCAAAAATGTCTGCCTCGCTTAGTACAAAGACTTCTCTGCCCTCCATTTTTAATTGCCATATGTTTAACGATTGCTCTGCCCAAATTAGCAACAACAGTAGCATTAGGATCTATCGATGTAATATTTATTTTGAATGATAGTTTAGCAGTGCCTGGCATTATAACATCGCCGGCCCCAAGATCAGGGAACTTAACTATTAAGTTTGTCCGGCTAAAAATGTTGATGGAGTATTTACACTAATTACAGTCTCCCTTTATACCTTTTACCCATGGGGTTCCTTCTCCCTTCTATATGGATCGAGGTCACAAACCGTATGAAGTTCATTTTTTTATAAAACAAAAAAGAATAAAAAATAAAAAATGGCGGGAGATGAAGATTACTTTCGTGCCTAATCCTTCTGAAGAAGAAGATGAAGATGAAGATGAAACACATTGAAGCCTTCATTTCAAGAAGAGTTTGAAGAAGCAGCAGTAGGCCAAGGAGTAGGATTACGTCAAATACGATTGCTAGATAGAATTGAATCATTATATAGCCATATGGGCCGAGAGCAACCAGAAGCGCTTAGGTTTTCCAATTTTGAATAGATAAAAATAATCATTTGAATTATAGAACCGTAAAGGGGACCTTATGCGGTTACTAAAAACCAGACTCAACCCAGTTTTTAAGCCCAAGCACAATTCTTGGAAAACTCCCTGTTGCGGACAAAAGGAAATTGGAAACTTTATTGGAGATTTTAAGCTCTGAGGCTTTTAGTCGTTTACAAACCATAGTGCAAAAGTTGCCAACACGATCTGAAATAGAAATGACCTCTTTTCAGGATTTAGGCCCAAGAATAAATAATGTAGCAAACAGAAATGGAGACGAGTTTAAATGAGGAGACAATCAAAAAACATTAGAAACAATTGACGTTTCCCTGAACCCACTGAGCGTGAAATTGAGGCTCTTAGGAGTGAAAACGATAGGCTTAGGCGTGACTTTGAGAGTATTAAGAATGCTCTTACAACTGTAAGGGAGGAACTAGCGCTCAATCTAGGAAAACTTAGCGAATTAGAAGAGAGAGATAGAAGAAGAAAAAAATAATTTTGGCTGATGCAGATGAAACAATTTAGGGCGAGAAGAAAAGGATAAATACAGAAGAAATTACAAGATTCCAAAAAGCTGCTAAGGAAATCCAGGTTAGAAGCTCTGTCTGCTAACAGAGCGCAGCTAGCGACGCAAATAAACAGATTCAGAGAAAATATAAACAAAATAAATTTATGAAAACACTACGCTTGGCAGAAAGAATAACGACTCTCTTCAGAGAACAGGGGAATTACAATAGTTTATATATTAACGGCTGTTGGGTTTGCTATCTCTACACTCGTTTATGCTTTAACAGGCGGTGCGCCAACAGGGCCCGTAGCGCCTCCAACACCCCCGCTGGTAAAGTTGGATTAGAAAACAATTGCATCATCTAGCAAACTTATTAAAGAAGTTAGCAGCCAAAGCGCTTTATGCTCTGCCGGCATAATAGGTAGTGTTGTTAGTTGGGTTTTGTCTACTATAGGCAAAGTTTTCTGGTTATATGGCTGACATCTGTGGACGTTAGGAGTGCTAGCTGCTGGAATTAATTTTTAGTGAAATGAGTATGGCTAATCCCGTAAAAGTTAAAAATACAACAAGGGGTGTCTTTTCGCTTAGTGTGACTGCAGTGTGGGGGCAGATCAACAGGTGGCGTGCTTTCTGGTTGTGGGCTGCTTTCTGGCTGTGGGGCGCTTATAACTGGATCGCTTTCTTCAGGGCTAGGTACTTTTTTTTTTTTAAAATGGATGGTGCAGGCCTTGTGTTTTAAGCCTTGATTGTGCCCTAAGTTTTGGTCGTCTCACTATGAGGATTTCATTGTTTTTAATTCGTATCATGCCAATCTGTAGTCTAAGGTCAGAGGGTAGATGTATAATCCATGACCTACAACAAAGTCAACCCCTTTTACCTAGCATGTGCAAGAACGTTTTGATACCTTTGTATGCTGGCAGGCAAATTTAACAGCAGAGTTAATTGCATCTTCTAAATTGGCTAGAAATTGTTTTCTAGCATCAAAGCCTGTAGATTGATCTACTATGCTAGACTTGGTCTGTGCTTGTATCCTAATAGGCACCAAACATATGTCCTATAGAGTCATTGAGTCTTTGCACTCCTGGCATTGTTAGGCCTTCACTTTCATCTAAGATAAATGTTGTCCAGGCATTGGGGTGTTTTTGTTTCAATTGACCCTAATCGAACTTTTTTTGTCTGGTTGAAAAGAGGTGTGGCCAGGCCAGTAGTCATAATTTTTTTCTCTTTTTGCACCCCACAAATACAATGTGCCTAACCCATGATTGTGGTCTAACTTTTGTCTAAAGTTAGTTGAGGTTTTAATGTTAAATTCGTTGCGGATTATTTCATATGCATTAGTGTCCATTAGGTTTTTAAATGGATTAAACGCGTTGTCGTTAGGGAGGGGCACTTGTAAGTTCAGTAGTATTTCGTCTGTACTGGTTAAAAAACAATGAAGTTATATACTGACCTTTCTAAAAGATTGGGATGGTTTTAAATGGTTTGATATGAAACACCGCAGCCAGTAGTTGCGCAGTAAAATGGCAAAATTTAACTGATTCTGGAAAAAGCCATAGGGCGGGATGACCATGCTGATGGCACTCGTCACTCTTTATTGGCGGATTAAATATTTAGTTTTGTGGGTTTACAAGCCTGACTTTAAAGCCATATGATCGTTCTACTGCAATGGTTAGTAAACTGAAGTCCAAAGATTTAGGGTTTAAAAACGCTCCTACATCGTAAGTAGCACTTTCGTTTTTATTTAAAAGGTTCCATTTCTAAATAGTTTTTAAATATTATAAAAAAGTGTTCATCTTTTAAAACCCAACAAAACAAACGTGTGTTCTTAACGTATCCAATTGTCAATTGGCGCGGGATGGTTGTAGGATTGCCCTTATTTTGATGTTGGGAAAAAGGTATTTTTTGAGCTTGAAGAATGTCTTTTGGATTCATTTATTCTAGTTTGATAGACGTGCATGTGATCTTGTCAGGCGATTTGAATAGAAAGGACTTCTGATATTTCTCCACATATTTTGATTTAAAATTTAAATTTTTATGATCACTTCGATTATAATCGTTCTTTTTCTACAATAGCATGAGAAACTCTGCAGACTGTGTTCTCAATAACTATGTGAAATGTTTGTTAAATACGTGTACAACCCTTGGGCTGTGGATTTTAAATGGCACATTCAATGGTGATACTGATGGTAATTTTACGTACTTATCACAGACAGGATGTAGCGTTAATGATTACTTTCTTCTGTCTAAGGAACTGTTCTTTGTCACTGTGTCTTCGTGTGAAATGGTGATTTCAGAGAGAATAGACTCAGATCATTTACCTATTGAATTACATTTTAGATTTTCAAAAAGACAAAATGGATCGCAAGTTCAACCCGCAGAAATGAACCAGTTCATTGAAAAGTTTGTGTGGCTTGATCGTGCCACACATTTGATAGATCATGATTTCAACGGTGCTCTGTATATGTTTAATGACTGAATTAAAAAACAAGCTAGTTGTATGAAGAAGAGAATTAATCTGACAAAGTGCGATAAAAACAGTGACTGGTATGATAAAGAATGTAGGCTAGGCAAAGTTAAGGCAAAAAGTCTGCTTTCTATATTTAGAAAGACGAGAAGAACAGAAGACAGCGACGCCTACTGCATAGCAAGAAGGGAATATAAACATCTGATAGAAAGGAAAGAAAAACAGGATAACGATATGTTTCTAGATGGGCTTATTTAGTCAGTAAACAATCAGAGAGAATTTTGGGAAACTGTGCATAAAATATCTTTTAAAAGAAAACATGTTCAAAACGCTTTAACAGTCGATGACTGGTTCAAACATTTAAAAGATTTACTTGAATTAGGAATAACAACAGATGTAACATTTGTAACAAACTTAGCTGAAAATGGCAATGATATCGATGAGGAGGAGGATAGTTTATATACACCGTCAAATGTCAAGAGAAGAAGTTTTGCTAGCTGTAAATAAGTTAAAGAACGGGAAGGCTGCTGGACCAGATGAAATTATTGGTGAGTTGTTGAAGTATGGTGGGGACCGAGTTCTTGACTTTTTTGTAAAGCTTTTTAATACGTTGTTTGATAAAAGGCGTGTTCCCAGACAACTGGACAAACTCCATTGTTCAACCTTTGTTTAAGAAGGGGGACGTTAACGATCCAAACAATTATAGAGGCATTTCACTGTGTGATACGAGCAGTAAAAGTTACAGCACAGTTATTAATAACAGATTGCAGGAATGGATAAAAGAACATAATCTGACAGGTGAACATCAAGCAGGATTTAAAAAAGGTTATTCCACAGTTGATCACATGTTACATTGTTGGCATTAGTACAAAAACAGTTTTGTTTTAATCGTAAATTGTATGTAGCCTTCATTGATTTCGAAAAAGGCTTTTGATTCTGTTGAAAGACACTTGTTATGGCCCATCATATTGAAAAATGGCATCAAAGGAAATATATTTAGGTGTATTTGTGGTATGTATGACAATGTCAAAGCCAGAATTAAATGTGGAAGTAATGTAACAAATTTAATTAATCGCACCCGTGGAGTGAAACAAGGAGACGCCTGCAGTCCTGTCTTGTTTTCTTTATTTATCAATTAACTAGCATTAGAGGTGATAACGGGTGGAAGACATGTTGCAATGTTTACGTCTGACTGTTTTGAATTGTTTATATTACTTCTTGCTGATGACGTTGCTTGATGATGACGTTCATGATGATGATGATGATGATGATGATGATGATGATGATGATGATGATGATGATGATGACGACGATGTGAGAGTCGTCATATATATATAAAAAAATAAATAAATAAATTTTTAAAAAAAGAAAAAAAGAGATACGGGTCTAATCACTGTAACCTCTGCTTCAAATCTCAGCATTGCTTCACATCATAGTTTTGTCGCGATAGAAAATGTGTGTGTGTGTGTGTGTGTGTGTGTGTGTGTGTGTGTGTGTGTGTGTGTGTGTGTGTGTGTGTGTGTGTGTGTGTGTGTGTGGTGTGTGTGTGTGTGTGTGTGTGTGTGTGTGTGTGTGTGTGTGTGTGTGTGTGTGTGTGTGTGTGTGGTGTGTGGTGTGTGTGTGTGTGTGTGTGTGTGTGTGTGTGTGTGTGTGTGTGTGTGTGTGTGTGTGTGTGTGTGTGTTGTGTGTGTGTGTGTGTGTGTGGTTTTGTGTGTTGTGTGTGTGGTGTGTGTGTGTGTGTGTGGGGTGTGTGTGTGTGTGTGTGTGTGTGTGTGTGTGTGTGTGTGTGTGTGTGTGTGTGTGTGTGTGTGTGTGTGTGTGTGTGTGTGTGTGTGTGTGTGTGTGTGTGTGTGTGTGTGTGTGTGTGTGTGTGTGTGTGTGTGTGTGTGTGTGTGTGTGTGGTGTGTGTTGTGTGTGTGTGTGTGTGTGTGTGTGTGTGTGTGTGTGTGGTGTGTGTGTGTGTGTGTGTGTGTGTGTGTGTGTGTGTTGTGTGTGTGTGTGTGTGTGTGTGTGTGTGTGTGTGTGTGTGTGGTGTGTGTGTGTGTGTGTGGTGTGGTGTGTGTGGTGGTGTGGGTGTGTGTGTGTGTGTGTGTGTGTGTGTGGGTGTGTGTGTGTGGTGTGTGTTGTGTGGTGTTGTGTGGTTGTGTGGTGTGTGTGTGTGGTGTGTGTGGTGTGTGTGTGTGTGTGGTGTGTGTGTGTGGTGTGTGTGTGGGGTGTGTGTGTGTGTGTGTGTGTGTGTGTGTGTGTGGTGTGGTGTGTGTGGTGTGTGTGTGTGTGTGTGTGTGTGGGGTGTGGGTGTGTGTGTGTGTGGTGTGTGTGTGTGTGTGTGTGGGGTGTGTGTGTGTTGTGGTGTTGTGTGTGTGTGTGTGGTTGTGGGGGTGTGTGTGTGTGGAGCACTGAAAGAAAGAACAGAAGACACAGCAACACCATGAGGGCCAGCAGCAGAGGACACAGTGTCAGGACTCTGTCCATAGATCGACTCCCCGTCTACCGTGGTGTGGACGGTTGACCTAAGCCATAACGTCAGCAATGGGATTGGTCAGTTAGACCAGCTCCGCCCTAACTGACCCCATTGCGTCACGTTAACCCATATCAGGTGGCTCTGAGAAGAACTTATGTTGGGAAGAGGGCAGTGGAGCATTTCCAGCGACTTGAACCACTTGAACTCCACTACAAAGTGAACGCCACACCCCGACCACCCCAGCTACCCAAGCAGAACAACGACAACCTTCATCTGATGATGATGGAGATGATAATGATTATGATGATCGTGATGATGATGGTGATGATGATTTTGACGGTGGTGGTGGAGGTGGTAATGATGATGATGATGATGATGATGATGATGATGATGATGATGATGATGATGATGATGATGATGATGATGATGATGACGACGATGGCGCTGACGATGATGATAGTGCTGCTGCTGCTGCTGCTGCTGCTGCTGCTGCTGCTGATGATGATGATGATAAGGAGGAGGAGGAGGAGGAGGAGGAGGAGGAGGATGATCATGCGATGGTGATGATGACGATGATGTTGATGATGATGATGGTGAAGATGATAATGATAATGATGATGTCGACGACGACGACGACTACGACGAAGACGACAATCATGATGATGATGACGACAATTACAATTTTAGAATGATCGCGTTTCCAGCCACGCCAGTTTTAATTGGCTGTGTGATAGCTGCTGAGTCTAACACAACTAACAGCTGCAGTTATGCCCGCTCACCCTTTCCTTGGTCACAAACTGACAAAGGCTTGGACTGACGACAAGGGTCACGTGACCCTTACTGATGACTCTTGGGTTTGTCAGGCATTTCGTCCAAGCTCAGCACGTTCCTAGGTGCCTAGTTCTTCAACTCTTAGTCCAGTGGCCTGATCTTTGACTGCGTGACCGTCGTGGAGAAAGCAGCCATCTTCACTCGTTAGTATGTCCCCTAACATTGCTCTAAAGTCTCATTCCTGGGCAAAATGTCATTACCATTGTCATGACCACTCGTTACTCTGTCCCTAAGATTGCTCTAAAGTCTCATTCCTGGGGAAAATGTCATTACCATTGTCATGACCACTCGTTACTCTGTCCCTAAGATTGCTCTAAAGTCCCAATCCTGGGGAAAATGCCACTACCATTGTGATTACCTCTAGTTGGTTTGTCCTCTAACATTGCCTGAAGCCACAATTCTGGGGAAACTGTCATTACCATTGTCATGACCACTTGTTACTCTGTCCCTAAGATTGCTCTAAAGTCCCAGTCCTGGGGAAATGTCATTACCATTGTCATTACCACTAGTAAGTCTGTCCCTAACATTGCCTAAAGCCACAATTCTGGGGAAATGTCATTACCATTGTCATTACCACTAGTTAGTTTGTCCCTGACATTGCCTAAAATCCAAATCCGGGGGAAATGTCATTATCATTGTCATTAACACAAGTAAGTTTTTTGTCCCTAACATTGCCAAAAATCCAAATCCTGGGGGAAACGTCATTATCATTGTCATTACCACAAGTAAGTTTGTCCCTACCATTGTCTTAAGCCCCTATCCTGGGGAAAATGTCATTACCATTGTCATTACCACAAGTAAGTTTGTCCCTAACATTGCCTAACGTCCCAATCCTACGGAAAATGTCATTACCATTGTCATTACCATTGTCATTACCACTAGTTAGTTTGTCCCTAACATTGCTCTAAAATCCCAGTCATACGGAAAATGTTATTATCATTGTCATTACTACTAGTTAGTTTGTCCCTGACATTGCTCTGAAATCCCAGTCATACGAAAAATGTCATTACCATTGTCATTACCATTGTCATTACTACTAGTTAGTTTGTCCACAACATCTCCTAATGCCACAGTCTTGGTGAAAATGTCATTACCATTTCTTGGACAGAGAGGGGGTTAGTTACCACCAAGGACACAGACAAACAGAGTATGCATTTCGACCGCTTGGGTCTTCTTCAGGCGAAAACATTACCATTGCCTGTGATATACAATCCTTGAAGTAGATGGCTGTCAGTGACATTGCCCTTCAAGCCACATTCTTGGTCAAACTCTCACTGTCACGGACAAAAATAGAAAAACCGAATTCGTGGTCAGTCGCCAGCCAGTTCAATTGGACATAAGTTCCAACTCAAACATTCTGGTTTCCAGGCAGACGACTCCATGTGTCGCGTCAGCCAATTTGGGCACAGCGAGGAGGCTAATCCTAATCCTTCACGGAGACAGCACTGTCCAGCAGACAGACTAAGTAGCTGGACCGACGTCTCGAGAGGTCTGGCCAGACGGGTCTCGGCGCCTGGGTCAGACTGATCTAGCCAATTTACGAGACCAGCGCCGACAGTTAAGTCAGACGTCGCCGGTTGAAGTAGGAAGGGGGAAGGTATTGTGTGGTGGGGGTAAAATCAAGCTAATTAATTAAATGACCCATTGACCACCACAGAGAGCAAGGCCAGTAGATGCGACTGTGACGATTTGAACGTCCAATGGAATTACAAGGCGGGGAAAATTCTGACCAATGGTACTCACCCTTTGACAGATAGGAATGAGGATAAGAAAGATGTGAGAGTGAGAGAAGAGGAGAGGAGGAGAACGAAAAACAGACAGAGAGGAAGAGGTTCTGGGTGTAGGCTCTGCACGAAAGAAGAGCAGAGAGATGAGAGGAGTGAACAGAACCGAGTTGAAGCATTAGCACTAGATAGAGTCTGCAGAGGAAGGACTAAAGGAGAGATGTTGAGAGAGAGAGAGTTGCTAACTGATGAAGAGAAAAAAGAAAAAAAGAAAAAGAAAAGAAAAGCAACCATGTCCATTTGATAGAGCAGACTAGAAGAGAGAGAGAGAGAGAGTGCAATGCGTTAATGCGGGAAGAAAGAAAGGAGAACAGATCGATGTCTGATAGTCACTGTTCAATCTGAACCGGGGTTTGACCTCATACCTGGCAGCGCCACTTTCATCAGCAGTCCAACCTGACCAACGCCAGCGGTCTAACCTGACCAGTGCCAGCAGTCTAACCTGACCAGTGCCAGCGGTCCAACCTGACCAGTGCCAGCAGTTGTGTCGTGACTGGTGTTTGTGAAAGTGACAGTGAAAAGAAAAGAAAGAAAAAAAAAAGAAGAAAAGAAAAGACAGTGATTCGTGAATAGTTTAAGATCACCTGGCCAGGTAAAGTAGAAATCTATTTATACCCGGGTTAGTTAATGATGATTTAGATAAATGGTTTTGTGAAGTTCAAGGAAAGAGAGAATGTTTTATTTTGTTTGACTCCATATGCATTGATGTTTCTTTCCATGATTATGTGTAGTAAAGTTATAGACTTTACTAGTGGTTTGATATGACGAATGCATGATATATGAATGAGATTGTAAGCAAGCTGTGAGTGTGTTTGGGCTGTGCGCTAGTCCTTCCTCCACTGACATACCCCGAGGTTGACACTCACCTGCATTGTTTTGGAGTCAGAAACATTGGTGAAACTGCAACCAAGATTGACTGTAGGTTCTTAACGTTTCCGCAACACGCCGCGAGAATGATCGCGGCGTCCGACTTACCACTCGGCGACGTGGAGCAAAAATACTCGCGGCAAACGATCTGTCGTTCAGGACACGTAGCTAGAATGATAGCTAATAGTGACGGTCTTCTTAAAATAAATCTGACCAAATTTCGCGGAGAAGTTTTAACCAGTGGTGTCGGCGTACAAATACAGTCCTTCCTACGTCATATTATACAAAATAGCTGGCTACTAACAGTCGACTTCATTGGTTCTTCTGAAGAAACAGCAACCAACCCGTTGGCGTCTTCAGGCACTGATTCAATGCTCCTTGTTCGAAGTATGTCATTTTCAACTCAATCAAACCACAATGAAATAAATATTTTGACTTTTAAAACATTTATCATTACTAAGATGAAAGGTAGCTCTATTTCACTTTACAAAAATAAAGTCACTCTCCGATTTAGGCTTTTAAGGAAAGTTAATTTAAAATGGTCAAAATCAGGTGTCCTGAGGGAATTTCAGTGCTGTGATGGCAGTGTTAACTGGGCACACAGAGCAGAACGAGAGTCTGTGTTGATAGCGTTAACCTGGTGAAGACGTCCCCAGTAATGCCTCTTTAAGTCATAATCCTAATG
>CM031622.1:7669569-7687069 GCA_018398815.1 Conus ventricosus
ACAGTCACACACACACACACACACACACACACACACACACACACACACACACACACACCACACACACACACACACACACACACACACACACACACACACAACACACACACACACACACACACACACACTATAATCATTTGAAAAACCTCATGCACATGCACTTACACTTATTTAAAGTAGTTATTTGTGTGGATTCAATGTCTGTTCTGCAAACCATAAAATTTCCAAGCACCATTTCGAACAACTTTCTTGTAAATGAAATATGCCATCTTATTCATGCTTTGATATGTAAAGGAACTGATGCCACCTTCTGTTGGATTCCATCGCATTGTGGTATTTGTGGCAATGAGCTAGCTTATAGATGCGCAAAGAGAGGAGCCAGAAATGAAAAGTGCACCACGGTATTGAATAAATCCTTTTCTTTACCTGAAGTCAATCAATTATAAAAGCAAACCGTCTGGTGCCGATTCAGAAACCACAACAAAAATACGTTGCATGGTGTTGCTGATAAAAAGACTCATTTGCTTAATTATGAACATGTAAACAGCATTCCTCATTTACAAGTGAAACATATGTACCAATACAGAAATTTCATTTCAATATTTTATAAATTAAAACTTGATGCCTTAAAACTAGATATACAAATGAAACAAAATGTATCTGTGGAGGACGAAGAATAACCAGTAAACATCTGCTATTTGACTGTTTACCTCTTCAAGCTCATTTACTACCATTATCAGGCATATCTTTGTGTGATGTCTTTTCAGATTTAAAGTTTGCCTTCAATCTTGTTTTTAAAAAAATTTAATTTGTTGTCCAGTTTAGCATTTACTTTAAGATTATTTGCACGTATGTTGTCTATGATGTTTAGAGGAACATCCATATGCTCTTAGATAACCACATTATGCATACACTTACATAGTCACAGACATTTACACACATTTACGCATCCCCCCCTCTCTCTCTCTCTCTCTCTCTCTCTCTCTCTCTCTCTCTCTCTCTCTCTCTCTCTCTCTTCCCTCTCTCTCTCTCTCTCTCTCTCTCTCTCTCTCTCTCTCTCTCTCTCTCTCTCTCTCTCTCTTCCTCTCTCGCTTCCTCTAACATCACAGACGTAAACAGACGTAAAACTGAAGTACTACTACTACTACTACTACTACTACTACTACTACTACTACTACTACTACTACGACGACGACGACGACGACTACTACTACGACTACTACTACGACTACTACACACACATACCGCACTACACCACACCACACCACAACACACCACAACACAACACAACACAACACAACACAACACAACACAACACAACACAACACAACACAACACACACTGACCTTGTTCTGAAGATCCTGGCAGCTTTGAGGGGACTCAGAACACAGATACAC
Source organism: Conus ventricosus (assembly GCA_018398815.1). Classification (NCBI taxonomy): domain Eukaryota; kingdom Metazoa; phylum Mollusca; class Gastropoda; order Neogastropoda; family Conidae; genus Conus; species Conus ventricosus. Next base: position 7,670,967 of record CM031622.1, read on the forward strand.
CGTTCCACAGCTATGACAGCCGTTGTCACGTTGGAAATGATCAGGAAACCCAGACAGGTGCCCAGTACGGTGCTGGGGTGACGTTTCTGCCAATAGTTCCCGGCCACCGGGTCCACCAGACTGATGACGGCGTAGGACTTGCTACACATCAGGAACAGCAGGAACCCTGTGTCTGACACCGCCAGACTGACAGAACCACAGACAGAGAATGATTACCAAAACAAACGCAAAAACCAAGATGTCCGTTCTTCGTCGACGGTTGGGCATGTAGCTGAGAACGTTTAGCAAAACGCACTCAGCAGGAATTATGGAAAACAATCGGCATGAGTTGTTCACTCATGCACCTGGAGAAGGACCATTTACTCAAGTGCTGAAACGTGAATTTGTTTGACGTTGAAAACTTTTTTTCTGAAATTGTTTGATGTTAAACACTTTTTTTCTGTAAAAGAAAGGGTTCTCTCTCTCTTCTCTCTCTCTCTCTCTCTCTCTCTCTCTCTCTCTCTCTCTCTCTCTCTCTCTCTCTCTCTCTCTCTCTCTCTCTCTCTGTGTTTGCAAACATCACATCACCCTCAACTTTTAAAATGAACTTTCAATTTATGCAGGCACATGTAACTGCTAGCGCGCGCGCGCGCGTGTGTGTGTGTGTATGAATGTGCATGCTTGGTATATGTATATGTTTGTCTGTCTGCCTGTATTTGTGTCGCTCTCTCTGTAACGCGCGCACGCGCCGCGCGTGTATGTGTGTGTGAGGGCGCGCATACACAGTGCAATGTTTCTTAACTGGTGTTTTAGTTTTAAATGTTAAAGATGTTTTAATTTTGCCAATTTATCGTATCATGAAATTTCAACAGACTCCAAAATTATTGCTTTGAATCGTAAACTTTTAGGGTTACTTAAGCGTAAAAAATCTTTGTCTCGCAGTATTGGCCGAATGTTTTTAGGAATTTCTGATATTTTACGGAACGAGACAACCATAGGATGACTTCTAAATGTATCAGAATTTGAAATTCGTAGCTTTGCCGTTTGATCGAAAACATGTGTATAAAAATACGTTACAATACTTATGATGGCACAATTGCACAGTTGTGATGCACGTGCCTTCATTTCTGTAATTAAAAAAAAATTCAACATGTCTTTGACAACCAGTCTACTGGCCCAGTACCGAGAGAATTGTGCACTTCGTTGCATTATTCGTACTTCACTATATTTCATTTGAATTAGTTCGTTATCGAAAGTATTTGGTTAGTTGTCTGATTTGGTTTGAAACTATACTTCAGTTTCCTTTGCGATAGCTGTAAGATGGTTGTTTAGCTGTTTTGATTTCTTATCTTGTAAACTAAACAATGTGCATGCAGAGCGTGCTAGTATTAAGAATGGTCTACAAACTGAAAATTGTTAATTTGCCACGTTCAAAGCATATCACTGGTAAATTGCTATTAATCAGACTAAATATTGAGAAAAAGGCATGTATTGGCGATCAGTGCAATCACCTCTAACAGAATATAAAATAATTATGTTACTCTGAGGTTTGAAAGATGTTAAGTGTAATACAAATCGATTGATGCAGTCATCTGATCTTTATTAGATCTCGCATTGATTTGTTGTGAGTGTCAAAGTGACGAACATATGATAGACTTTTACGCATGACGTAATGCGCATATTTCTGAAATATTTTACGCATGACGTAATGTGCATATGCCTATAACAGTGTTCGCAGCTGACGTATTCTATGACGATTTTGAATTAATCAAAATGCTTGAAAATGAAACCACCCCGGTTCAAAGCATTCACAGTGAACAAACCACATACAGGCTGGTAATTCATTTTGTTAACTGTTCTATCAATACCACAACTAGACAGGTACACCTATCTTCTTTACTTTGCATTCAACACGACATGCACGCTGGTGTGTCCGTTATGATTAACGTGTAAACAACTCGACATGCAGGCTGGTACGTTCATTTCGTTAAACGTGTCTTGTTCACTAAGTGATTACTACGGCATACTTTCATGCACGTCCGTTTTGTTATATGTGCGATCAGCATGATATACTGGTAATACATCCATCTCTTTCTCTGCGTAACCAACAGGACATATTGGCTTGTACATCCATCTTGTCAATAGTATAACCAAGACGACTGCTAATTTAAACGTCATTTTAAATATGGCTGTTGTGTCCAGTTTTAGTTTTCAGTTTCAATTTTATCAAGGAGGTGACACTGCGTGTGTCCAGATTTACTTTTCAGTTTCAGTTTTATGAAGGAGGTGACACTGCGTGTGGACTAGTCCATATATGCTGAACCACATCTGGTAAGTTTCAAAACCACGTTAGGCAGGGTTTACTTCGTACGCACTGCGAATATGGGGAAATGTAATTGTTTACAGACAAAGTTGCATTACTGAACAAAAAAAGTCCAGTGCTCCCCTCCGCTCCTTTACATCCCTAGCACACTGAAACTAGATACACCAATACGACTTTGACACCTGGCGGTAAAATGACCTAGATGAAGCTAGATACACCAATACGACTTTGACACCTGGAGGTAAAATGACCTAGATGAAGCCAGATACACCAATGCGACTTTGACACCTGGAGGTAAAATGACCTAGATGAAGCTAGATACACCAATACGACTTTGACGCCTGGAGGTAAAATGACCTAGATGAAGCTAGATACACCAATACGACTTAAACACCTGACTGTAAAATGACCTAGATAAAGCTAGATACACCAATACGACTTTGACACCTGGCAATAAAATTACTGAAATCTGTTCCATTATGTCAGAGAATGTTAATAGAGAGAAGGACTCTCTTAGAGGCAGGAAAAAAAAAGAAGAGAAAAACACTATGGTCCGTCCTTCGTATCAAGAAAGGAAGCCCAGATGGATGTGCAGAGGATTAGGAAAGTAAACAAGCGATCAGAACCTTTGTGAGAGGCAGGAAGGACAGACATTGGAACGTTGTTTTCAGGGATTAACATAAAAAACTCATCATTTCTATCAGCATTCCCCGCAAGGTGGCAAGGCAGCGAACACAAGGGAGAGGTGGCAGGGCTCCTTTGAGGGGCGCTGATGTGAGAGGTTAGTGTCAGGCAGCGCAGCGAACCTTCCAGCCGTATGGGTGAAGGCGAGTAAAGCCTGCGTCGCCGGGGGACGGCTCCTTGGCGATGAGAGCTGCCTGACTACAATCACCGTGGTATACCATGCTTTTGAATGTCGGGCATGGGGCATCCTTCTCGGGGTTGGGCTGAAAAATTATTCTCTCTGCTGTACTCTGAGTGGAGCATACGAGGGACTCGTGCAGCGCACCTGCGACTTTCGTCCTGCTCCGTCTGTGAGGCGGCCTCACGCGGCACAGGACCATCGCCACCGAGCATGAAGAAGACGGCCTGGTGGCCCTGAAGACAGGCTTTTGGAGAGGGAAAGAGGCGGAGAAAAAAAAATCGACGCCCATCGTCGGCCGACCAGCACCAGAAACTGAACCTGAGAGAGCGCAACAGACGACATTCCCCTTACGGAACCGGACACACGACTGCCAACGACAACTGCCACGAGAAATACTGGCTTCAGTCTACAAGCTCACCTTGTCTTTGAGCTATAGGGGACTCTTGCCAATAGGACGAAAAACTCACCTATTGACGATGACGGTCAGAGAAAAGAAACACAGACAGAAGCAAAAGGTCAGAGAGGAGAGAGAGAGAGAGAGAGAGAGAGAGAGAGAGAGAGAGAGAGAGAGAGAGAGAGAGAGAGAGAGAGAGAGAGAGAAGAGAGAGAGAGAGAGAGAGATGAGAGAGAGAGAGAGAGAGAGAGAGAGACAGACAGACAGACAGACAGATAGACAAATAGACAAATAGATAGACTGACAGTCAGACAGAGAGACAGAAAGATAGAGGGATAGATAGGCTTACCGACAGACATACAGTGACACAGAGAAAGGCACGGATATGGATATTTATTCATCAATAGCCATTACCCCTCTTAAAAGATTGCTATTGAACGATCGTTCCACAGTGTAGTATCATAACTGTTTAAACGTAATAAACTATGATATAAAACAGATCGTCTCTGAAACTCTCTAACTAGAAATTGGACAGGTTTTGAATTGCTGGTTCGTTATTAGATGTTAAAATTGAACTTAAAGGTTAACTTAGTCGAAACATATTGAGAGAGAGAGATAGATAGAGAGAGAGAGAGAGAGAGAGAGAGAGAGAGAGAGAGAGAGAGGAGAGAGAGAGAGGAGAGACAGACAGACAGACAGACAGAGAGAGAGACAGACAGACAGACAGACAGACATATAGGCAGGCAGGCAGGCAGGCAGACACACAGACATATAGGCAGGCAGGCAGGCAGGCAGAGAGAGAGAGAGAGAGAGAGAGAGAGAGAGAGAGAGAGAGAGAGAGAGAGAGAGAGAGAGAGAGAGAGAGAGAGAGAGAGAGAGAGAGAGAGGAGAGAGAGAGAGAGCAAATCTCTCCACCATGAAATGTAAGCATCAAACTGGACTAATTGTATGAGCACCTGTGTCTGGTACATGAAAGCCTGAAGAACACTACATAAGGTACTTGAAACAGAGATCAGAATAGTAACGCGATTACAGCCAGCAACATACAATCAGCACGAGCTACAGAAAAGCCTTATAGTCAGTACTTCAGATCAGTACACGAAACACAGAAAGAAGCTCTAGACTCATTGTATCACACAGGAACAGGAAAACACAAAAGAAAGCATTGGAGTCATCACTTAAAACAGAAACAGAAAATAGCAATGCATCGCTGTCGTTACTTTAAACGGTATAAAAAAAAACAAAAACAAAAAACAACAAAACAAACCAAAACAAAAAAAAAAAACCTACGGGCAGGTGGAAGAAGGACACAAAGAAGCATTACAGTTAACACTTTAAACAGAACAAGCAACATTAAGAGATTCACTTTAGTCAGCGATTCAGACTGGAACATGGAGGAGATTATGGTCAACACCAAGGACAGCAACATAAGGGGAAGCATTGTGGTCAGCATTCGGAACGCAAACAGGAGAACACAGGAAAGCCTTACAGTCAACACGTCAGAGAGGAGCAGGAAACACAGAGGGAGGCGTTACAGTCAACACTTCAGAGAGGAACAGGAAACACAGAGGGAAGCGTTACAGTCAACACTTCAGAGAAGAAAAGGAAACACAGAGGGAGGCGTTACAGTCAACACTTCAGAGAAGAAAAGGAAATACAGAGGGAAGCGTTACAGTCAACACTTCAGAGAAGAAAAGGAAACACAGGGGTAAATATTGCAGTCAGTACTTCGTTCATGAACAGGAACCACTGAAGGAATTGTTACAGTCGGCACTTCGTTCATGAACAGGAACCACTGAAGGAATTGTTACAGTCGGCACTTCGTTCATGAACAGGAACCACTGAAGGAATTGTTACAGTCGGCACTTCAGACATGAACAGGAAACACAGAGGAAAGTGTTACAGTCAGCACTTCAGACATGAACAGGAAACACAGAAGGTAGTGTTGCAGTCAGCACTTCAGACATGAACAGGAAACACAGAAAGTAGTGTTACAGTCAGCACTTCAGACATGAACAGGAACCACTGAAGGAATTGTTACAGTCGGCACTTCAGACAGGAACAGGAAACACAGAAGGTAGTGTTACAGTCAGCACTTCAGACATGAACAGGAAACACAGAAGGAATTGTTACAGTCGGCACTTCGTTCATGAACAGGAACCACTGAAGGAATTGTTACAGTCGGCACTTCGTTCATGAACAGGAACCACTGAAGGAATTGTTACAGTCGGCACTTCAGACATGAACAGGAAACACAGAGGAAAGTGTTACAGTCAGCACTTCAGACATGAACAGGAAACACAGAAGGTAGTGTTACAGTCAGCACTTCAGACATGAACAGGAAACACAGAAGGTAGTGTTACAGTCAGCACTTCAGACATGAACAGGAAACACAGAAGGAAGTGTTGCAGTCGGCATTCGGACATGAACAGGAAACACAGAAGGAAGTGTTACAGTCAGCACTTCAGACATGAACAGGAACCACTGAAGGAATTGTTACAGTCGGCACTTCAGACAGGAACAGGAAACACAGAAGGTAGTGTTACAGTCAGCACTTCAGACATGAACAGGAAACACAGAAGGAAGTGTTACAGTCGGCATTCGGACATGAACAGGAAACACAGAAGGAAGTGTTACAGTCAGCACTTCAGACATGAACAGGAAACACAGAAGGTAGTGTTAGGATCAGCACTTCAGACATGAACAGGAAACACAGAAGGAAGTGTTACAGTCAGCACTTTGGTCATGAACGGGAAACGCAGAAGGAAGTGTTACAGTCAGCACTTCAGACATGAACAGGAAACACAGAAGGAAGTGTTACAGTCAGCATTTCAGACATGAACAGGAAACACAGGGGGAAGCGTTACAGTCAGCACTTTGGTCATGAACGGGAAGCACAGAGGAGCATTACAGTCAATACTTCGGTCCTCAACAGGCAACACAACGAGAAGTGTCGCCCAGACAGTCAGTAGTGCAGCACAACTACTCCCAACCGTCTCATTTTCCTGTGTTCTGTTTTGTAATCTTGCGACATGCATTAACCCTTGAATGCTAAACTTCGCTGAAACCAGATTGATAGGGATAATGTCACCAGGAAGGAAAACCCGTCCTCCCGTGAGACAGAAGATAAAACAGGTAGTGGTACTGGGTACTCAGTCTGTCTGCCTTATCCCATCACAAGGACGATACAGAGTCTGTGTGATGATGCGTCTGCTGGTCGCAGCAGTTAAAGGTAAAATGAAACAGCTTCAAAATGCTCCTTGCCCGAGATTATGTGTCTTTGGAATGTATAGTCACATGGAAACACAGTTGTGTTGCCCAGGTTGTCAAAACAAGTAAAACAGAAACCAAACGATAAGTATTCACGTCACCATCTTCCAAAACAAAGAGCACTGGCCCTCTATCGTCATTAGCTCAGAGGTGTTAAACCAGTCATGAATGGCAGCATTCTGCAGATCAGCAGGACTCATGACTTCATCAGCAGGACTCATGACTTCATCAGCAGGACTCATGACGCGTAGTGGTGAAAGCCAAAAGGAAGCCTCAGCGCCGACCTACCTTCTCACGACTAGGAAAACCATCACCATCGGTTCGTGGAACGTCAGATCCACGTATGAAGCAGGGAAGACTCGGCAAGTAGCAGCTGAGATGCATAACTACAACATGGCATGACTAGGACTCGTTGAGATGAGATGGCTACAATCCGGACAAATAAGGTTATATTCCTGAGAGTTAATCGTCTTTTCAGGCCATGAGGATGAAAGTTCAGCACATACAGAGGGAGTAGCTATCCTGCTATCAAAACAAGCACAAAAACAGTTGTCTCACTTTGCAAGCTAAGCAGAAAAAGCACTAATTGGATGGGAAGCACACGGCCCAAGGATTGTGATTGCAAGTTTCAGAACAAAGAAGAAAGACATCAAAGTGAACATGGTACAGTGCTGTGCCCCGACCAACGACCATGATGAAGAGGACAAACATAGCTTCTACAACAGACTGCAGACCATAGTGAACAGGCTGAAGGATACAGACATCACTATTCTCACGAAACACACGAATGCCAAGGTAGGAGGAGACAACCGAGGATACGAAGAAGTTATGGGCGCCCACGCACTAGGTGACATGAACGAAAAGGGCCAACGACTCGAAGACTCCTGTGGGATGAATAATCTACTCATCGGTGGCAGCATATTTTCACACAAAAGGATTCACAAAGCAACATGGGTGTCACCAAATCATGAAACTGAAAATCAAATCGACCACATCTGCATTTCCAAGAAATTCAGACGGTCCCTGCAGGATGTTCGAGTGAGGAGAGGGGCAGACGCAGCATCAGACCACCACCTTCTGACGGCAAGAATCAAGCTCAAGTTGAAGAAGAACCCAGTGAAACCAACAGCAGAAAGAGAAAAGTTCAATGTAGAACCACAAGGAGTGTAGCACTACAGAGACTCGCTCACATTGTCCGTAAAGGACAGATTTTAAACCCTACACATGGAAGATACAGACACATGCACCCACTGGACAGAAGCAAAATAAGTCTTTCTGTCAACATGCAGAGGTTCTTGGATCAAAAAAGAATCATTACAAAGTTTGGATCACAGCAGAAACCTTTAAGAAAATTCACAAACGGAAACAGAAGAAAGAACAATTCAACACGAGCAGAACAAGAGCAGAGAAAGCAGCAGGCCAAGCAGACCACAACGAAGCCCACAAGAATGCGAGATGGAGTGTGAGAAGTGACAGGAAGAAGCACGTTGACCAGTTTGCAGAAGAAACAGAACAGGCAGCCGGCAGTGGAAACATAGAAGTGTTTTACGATAAGGCCAGGAAAGTTGCGGGAAAGCCAGAGACCCATCCACAATACACAGGGAAAGACAATCATAGACCAAGAGGGACAACTCGACAGATAGGCGAACAGACCAGCACCACAAGACCTCCACATATATCGGCAGCAGAAATTGATCTGCCAATCAAAAGTGAGCCATCAACCAGGGAAGAATTCATCAGTGCTATCAAGAAAATTAAGAATGGAAAGACAGCAGGCCCAGAAGCAATTTCGGCAGAAGCACTCAAGGCTGACATCAACACTATAGTGGGCATACTTCAACCACATTTTGAGAAGATACGGACATAAGAGAAGGTCCCTACAGACTGAAAAGACGGACACATCATTAAATTACAAAAGAAGGGAGATCTCAGCTACTGTGGAAACTACAGAGGCATCACTGACCTGTCATTACCATGCAAGGTCTTCAACAGAATTCCTTGAGAGAGAATGAGGATGAAGTGGACAAACCACTTAGAGACTACCAAACTGGCTTCCAGAAAGATCCTCCTGCACTGAGCAAATTCACACGCTAGGCATCATCATCGAACAAACATTAGAACGGAACACTTCACTCTACATACATTTTGTGGACTTTCAGAAAGCCTTTGATAGCTTGCACAGAGATAGCATGTGGCAACTGTTATGGCACTATGGAGAACCAGTTAAGATCACCAATTTGATCCAGAAAACCTATGAAGGAATGGCATGCCAGGTACTTCATGCAGGTCAGACAATACATCGATTTGAGGTGAGGACCAGAGTCCATCAGGGTTGCCTCCTCTCACCATTTTTGTTTCTTCTGGCCATCGACTGGGTGATAAAGAGGATGACAGAAGAAAAGAGGAATGGCATACAGTGGACCCTCTGGACCCAGCTCGACCACCTGGACTTGGTGGACGATCTGGCCCTGCTCTCCATACTAGACAACAGGTGCAGGATAAAACATCATGTCAACCTTTGCAGCAACGGTCAGCCTTACCATCCAGCTGCAGAAGACCCAAGTACTGAAGATCAACACTGTCAGTCACATCCATGTGATGCTAGATGGAGCCCCACTGGAAGAAGTCAGTAGCTTCACGTATCTGGGCAGTGTGGTCAATCAACAAGGGAAACTGACGTTGATGTGAAAACCCGAACAGGAAAAGCAAGAGCGGCTTTTATCACACTCAAAAACATTTGGAGATCTCAACTGATCACCACCAGCACGAAAGTCCGCCTTTACAACTCAAACATCCAATCTGTCCTCCTATACGGGTCGGAGACCCGGAGAGCCACAAAGACCACCATGCACACATTGCAGACCCTCATTAACATCTGCCTGTGAAAGATCCCCCACATTCACTGACCAGAGACAACAGGCAACAAAGAGCTGTGGGAAAGAACTAACCAGCTGCCAGTGGAGCAAGACATCTGGAAAAGAAGATGGCGGTGGATAGGACACATCCTCAGAAATCCCCAGACAACACCACCAGAAAAGCTCTGACCTGGAATCCTCAGGGCAAGAGAAAGCTAGGAAGACCAAGAAACACCTGGAGGCGGACACCAGGCAGACAGGCTACCACTGCGGAGAAATAGAGAAGATTGCCTAGGACCGTGGTCGTTGGCGGGCAGTTGTTGATGGCCCATGCTCCGGCAAGAGCAATGGGCCCTTATTAAGTAGTCAGCGATACTTAAGAAAGAAAGTAAAACGACAGGAGTAAGTAAAAAAAATCTACACGCAATAATCCTTTGGAACGGAACACAAATGGTGCATGCACAAAAAAAAAAAAAAAAACTACACACACAAACAAAATATACAATAAAAATGGATGCAATGAGGCCATAAATTAGGAAAGGATTGCATTGCTGAATAAACTAGGAGTCATTGGCATGGAATAATGACTTGGGAGATAAACATTCTTTGAGTTAGACCCAATCAAACCTTGTGTCATAAAATACTTAAAAAAGGAAATTGTGACCAGATAACTGAAGTAAAATTGTTACGTTCTAGACTTTCCACAGTCGATGTGACAATAAGTTTCAACACTGATTAATGGACAAAAATAGACAACCTTGTTTGCATGAACGTAAACATAAATTGTAGTAAGCTTACTGACTAATACACCACCACATCTATAGTTCACAAACTCTAACATAAGGTCACATCTTACCTGAATAGACATAAATTGATTCGGTCTGACAATCCCTGCCGTGCAAAGACAGTCAAATTGATGACGTTGGTGATGACGCCATAAGTCACGAGGACAGGAAATACCCGGCATACATCACAAGATCCATAATTTCCGCCACATGAGGGCTAACAATGTTTCGAGGATTGTTGCAAGGTAAGAACACCTCCTGGTGGGGAAATGTGGACGTGTGATTGGTACTGTTGGTGAAGGAACTGATGTTAGATGTCACCCTCCAGAATCTGCGTCGTGATGGTATGGTGACATTACTGTGTCATTCATCGTAAAAGGTGGTGTCAGGCTCTGTGGTAACAGGTGTGCAGAGACAAATCCACTTTCTGATGAGCACCAAGCAACACTGGCTCAGTCCCTGCCTCTCTATGTCCAGTCACACCAACCTCTGCCTGTCCTGCAAACCTTCACCTCAGACACAGAACAAGAGAAGCATGTGCCATGGTGTTCCTTGTGTGACTACCACATGCAGATAAATGGCAAAAGATGGGTAAAACAAACGCATGTGTGCCTGCTCTAGCCCTCTCGTTTCGTATCGAACCCAGCATACCTTGACGCTGAAACCAGCTATGACAACATCGCCTCCGCCAACAGGAAAAGACCACTTCCAAATCTGTCTCATCATTTCTCTTTCTTCACTTTCCTCCTTCATCCCCCTACTACACCTATGCCCTCATGTCCCCATTCTCCTCTTCTCGCCCTCTCCCCTCCCCTCCCCTCCACCCCACCTCTCCTCATTCACTCCCGTGATTACCATCCTCACTTGGATGTCTATGAAATCTCACGTGTTAATGCTGATGTATTTTTAATGGGCGTCATCAACAACATGAGATCGCATGGTTAGTAGCATGTTTTATCACTTCAGCAACAGTGTTAATTTCACAATATATTCTTACGGTTGTGTGAGGATTTGTGATTGTTGAAACAAGTAAGATTTTCGAATTGATAATTTTGCGTGACTTCAATTGTTTGAAATCGCCATAAATTATAGACTCATCTTGCCTCGCTTGGCTATATTTGGCAAGACATAGACAGACAGATAGATGGATATATAGATAGATAAGTAGATAGATAGATAGATAGATAGATAGATAGATAAGTAGAAAGATAGATAGATAGATGGATGGATAGATAGATAGATAGATAGATAGATAGATAGATAGATAGATAGATAGATAGATAGATAGATAGATAGATAGATAGATAGATCGATCTTTGAACAATTAAGTCATCAGGGAAAACAAGCGCAGGCTGACAATCCTACCATCATTACATTGATGACTTGTCAAAGAAGCAAAAACAGACAAAGGGAGATCGCAGTAGAGGAGGGGGTTGTAAGAGAAAACAGAATGGGTTCAAAAATTGGGGGCGTTTCATTATAAACATAAAATCGTTCACTACCAACATCTGGGGACCATGATAGCCCGTCTTGAGAGAAAACAGAACCATTTGTATCACCTTCCTATAGGTCTTGCATCTGCTGATTCGGACTCGTCATTGAGACACAGATGATAGTGTCTGTGTTTCCTTAGCACGGACGGAGACTTTCCACAGTCTATAATTCTGTAGTATATTACAGACTATAATTCTGTGGTTAATATCACCTCCAAGGATTAAAAATTTGTCTCTCTGCCTGGTGGAATTAGCATTAACTCTATAGATCTGCGAGGCGTTCAAACCTTGCCGGGCACACGCACACACATATCGCCACCAGCGCCCAATCAGAGGTCTGGCGTCCATCTTAGTACAAATCACGCACGTTTAACCTTTATCCCATGCATAGATAACAAGCGCAGCGAGAAGCATTTTAAATGACGCCCTCTTTTATCACGTGCTGCTTTAGATGAGCGTAGTACGAATGCTTTGGTGGGGTGTTTTTTCCCCCCAGATTTACGTTCTTATTTCCACGACACCATAAGCCAGTGACCAAATGTGAAGTGCTAGAAGACATATCTGCAGATGATCTTAGCAAATAAATCTGAAACTGTTAATACAAAAATGTTGCAGTGTTTCAAGAAATACATATTTGACGACGACATTGTCAAGTGTTAACATGAAAATATTACGTAAACATTGTATTTCTGTGGAAGTGTGCCCTATCGATGTGTCAGCTCAGCATTATAACAGTTGGTGTATAGGAGCATCAGTCTCTCAGTGGAACAGCCAAACTATGTCATGCTGGGGAGGGTGGGGGTGTCAGCTGCTTTTTCAGATCTGAAAGGGTCAAGCGGTTCAATATTGACAGACTAGAATTCAACATTCCATATATTATCGTTTTAAGTGATGTTTTCAGTGACCGGTTTCCTATGTCATCGCTCTTGCTGTCTATAGTGAACATGGAGTGTTGCCAAAATGTAAAAAAAAGTGACCGTGTGCACACGTCCTTAAAAATATGTTCAGTGCTTTCGTTTTGCTGACGACAGTTACTGCATCTGTTAATCTTCTTGTCCCCTTGTTATTTTTTGGGGTCCACGAAAAGAACCTCTTGCCTTTTTGTGAGTGCTGCATAGGTTAGAGATTTAGTTTACATATTAATTGATGGCTTGTGTATGTAGCAAATAAGCATCATCTTCTTTACATAAATATGCGATACAATGGGCGTTGTTGCAAATCCACTCATGTCTTTCAAAGAAGATGTAAGTGTATATTGTCTTTGGAAAATGATGTTTCTGCAAATACTCCCAATGATATCATAGTTTTAACTTTCTTGTAACATAGTTTATATCCTTGAAATAGATTTTTTCGGCTAGGGGGAGGGTAGGTTGGGGTTAATGATTGTTGAAATTACCTGGTCCGTATGTATCAACAGATGGACAAAATATCGACATAGCTAATTTTCATATGTAGCAAATTTAAACCAGTTCACCGAGTACAGTTTTACTGCATGCATGTAACTTTGTTCGTAAGGGAGTTGAATACGTCCCTCAAATCTTCTATTCTGCAGTCTTTCTACTCATTCATTATTGTTCGTTATTCAAGACAAATCTTGAACAAAGGACACGTTGCGCCTTTACGAAATCAACTCATGGAACAAGGAGAAGCGCAGGCAAATCAAATTAAAGATCTCAGTACCCGCTATTCTCCCTATATATGTTAGAATGAACGAGTAATCACTTATCTTCAATCACTTCTGGAAAAGATGGGCGTTGAATCTATCTTGCGCTGAAGTGATTGAAGATAAGTGATTGCTCGTTCATTTTCGTTGTCCTAATTGTTTTGTATCTTGCCTGAAGAAGACCAAAGAGGTCGAAACGCGTCGTATATAGTCTTGTGATTCGTTTGTCCACGTCCTTTTCTGGCGGTTCGCTAAGATTTGTTTAAGATTTATCATAAAGGATTAATGCTGGAATATCCCACCATCAGCATCTAGCTTTATTCCATTCTTTGATTATTGGTATTATAAGGGTCGGACTGGGGGTCATTCGCCACGTGAAGAGAGAGAGAGAGAGAGAGAGAGAGAGAGAGAGAGAGAGAGAGAGAGAGGAGAGAGAGAGAGAGAGAGAGAGAGAGAGAGAGAGAGAGAGAGAGAGAGAGAGAACAAAAAAGTTTGTGTGCACTTTGAACTCGCATTCAGAAACCACCTTTACAGGGTACTTGCTCCTTATTGGTCGTTTTTGTGTGTGTGTGTTTCTTTTTCTTTATTTTTTTGAGTAGTGATTTATGCTGTTAGAAAAAAAAGAAATTGCCTGGCACTTTGGCGGAAGCAGCAGACGAGAGAGGGAGGAAGAACAAAAGAGAAAGGAAACTTAAGAAGCAAAAGTTTATTGTTGATTCTAGGGTGAGTGTAAATGTGTGAACACATTTGATAATTTTCAATATAAGCTTTAATCGCGGTCTTAAAATTCTAAATTGTTTTGATTGTGATCGGATTTATTTCCAAATTCTACCCTGTTCACACACTCGATAGGTAAGATGTGGATCCTGTGATCGATCATCTAGTAAGTACTTCATTTATTTCACGAACAGAGTGTCTTGTCTTTCCAGGGCACGGACCCTGTAAAGAAATCAGGACAGCCCCTTCTCGGCCTTGGTGTGATGTCTGCTGCCAAGAAGATTTTGAGGTGTTTTTTTTTTAATTGATGGGAAGAACCCAAAATATTTTGGTGAATGGAAGTTGAGGTCTGTGAACCCATAGTGGTTTGTTTGTAAGGGGCAAGTTGAACGGCTATGTGACCCAGGAGAAAAGAAATGAAGCGTGCGTGGTGAACGCATGAAGAGAAAACAGTGTTTGACATAATTGTTTTGCGAATATAATTGAATTATATAATGGCCAAAGAAAAAAAAAAGAGAGATATATTAAGATCCCTGCACGCCAAAAAAAAAAGTGAAGAGCAGATATAAAAAATGTTTTACTGAGGGAGAACTTTAAAATGACATTCTGATTCGTTTGATTGAAAGAAAGGAGTCAGATGTGTGGTTGCGTGTGTGGTGCATGAGTTTCTTTGCATGTGAGTGTGTATGTAGAAACCGTCGCATGACACTGGGATGTGAACGTAGTACTTCAAGTTTGACTTTGCTTGCAACCTTAATTTGGCTTCAGAGGTCGGCAGGGCTATAAACAGAATAACTTGGTTTGACTTTAAAAAACAACAACAAACTTTTACGAACGTTCACACTATCACATGGTGAAAAACGTATGAAAATAGTTGAATTGCACTTTGTTGGGCTTTGACAAGACCCTTGATATTAATGCCTTGTAACACATTTCTTGAAGTCATTTTCTTTCTTCCTTTATTTCATTTCAACTTAACTTGAAACATAGTACGTCGACCCAATCAGACTTAGTACGTCGACCCAATCAGACTTAATCCATTACACAAAGCTGTAATGTCTATTTGATTTTCGCTTTTCAACAAATTCGGTCCAAACATAACATGTAAGTTGCTTGGGATTTATAGTATGCAACAGAAATGGCACGTCGTCATCATCACAGCAAAAAAAAACAAACAAACAAAAACAACAACAACAACAACAACAAAACAAAATAAAAACCCAAACAAACAAACAAACAAAAAAAACACGGTCGCGTTTTATATTTACACCAAAGATGATGTGCAGTATGTTTGCGATTTTTGCAAACCAGGTTTTGCGTACTAGTTTTTCTTTACCTCTTGTTTGTTTGTTAATGTTTCTTTGTTTGCTTATTTGTTTGCTTGTTTGTTCTACATACAGCAGCTGCAAAGAAATCCTTTTTGACAGCAGTTTTTCCTTGTTCATGTTTATTTAAAAAAATGTTTTGTCTTAGTCAGGAAGAAGTCATAGACGTTAAAACGCGTTGCTTTGGTATTGTCATTTGTTCCTTTGGTTGGATCGTCTGCTAATTCAACAAGATTTTTAAATGAAGATAGATGTCAGGGATCATGTTGAATTACACCGAGTGAAGTTATTATTTACATCTTTCTCCCAGCCACTTCAACCTCAAAATGGACCACCGAAATTCATGAGGAGAACAACGACATATTTTTCTGCTAGTTTGTTACAAAGCGTAACACACTTCTGAAGAAAACCACAGACGAAACATTCTGTAAATC
>CM031622.1:7702725-7705225 GCA_018398815.1 Conus ventricosus
CCAGGGACTGAGTTTGTTATTTTGTTTTAAGTATGGCGCCATCAACAGAGTTTGCTGCTGGTTTCTGTGCATTAACAGTGTATCACTTCGCTCAACTTTCATGATTATATTCCATGCACAGGAGTTGTCCCAAGTGATGAGCAGCTCTTGAACATGAAACGCAGCACCCAGCAAAAATGCAATATGCAAAATGACATGATTTCGGTGAAAAGTGTAGGCACGAGCAATATTTTCCAACATGCGTTTTTGGTTTTTACCCCCCCCCCCCCCTTCCCCTTTTTATGTTAACCTAAATTTATTTTTTAAGTTTCATGTTTGCTCAGAAAAATAGTGTAAATCGCCGAAGTTCTTCTTTCTGCATGGCAAGCAGGTCTTCAATATATTTTTCAGGAACAAACACAGTATGATTTTTTGTTTTGTTGTTGAATATTTCATTTTTTAAAGTTTTATAAGAAAACATTTTTTTTCTCTAACAAACACAGTTTGATTGATTTTTTTTTCAACATATTCATTTTATTAAAGTCATAGCATTTTAGAAACAGACTGACGGTATTCTAAGAATGTGAGTGTATTCAATGTGCGTAGGGTACATCCCATTCGTCCTAGGCCCACAGCTGTACTGGTCCCGAAGTACGTGTTGTGATGCACTCCAAAACTGCATTGCAAAGGTGGGGGGGGAGGGGGGGGGGGGGGGGGGGAGGGGGTCTTACAGGTAATGGCAATGGGCTACATAAGGGCACGGTCCTTCACTCATTGAATGGAATGTTGAGCTTGGCAGGCTTGTGAGCTAGCCAGACCCACTGCCTAAAGGAAACATGTTTTGCTTGGCACAGAGAGTAAAGATGACATCTTGAACCAAGGATCTTTGGCACAGAGTAGAAAGATGACATCGTTGACCAAGAATTGGCACAGAGAGAAAGATGACATCGTTGAACCAAGGATCATTTGGCACAGAGAGAAAGATGACATCGTTGAACCAAGGATCATTTGGCAAAAGAGAGCAAAGATGACTCGTTGAACCAAGGTCATTTGGCACAGAGAGAAGATGACATCGTTGAACCAAGGATCATTTGGCACAGAGAGAAAGATGCATCGTTGAACCAAAGGTCATTTGGCACAGAGAGAAAGATGACATCGTTGAACCAAAGGATCATTGGCACAGAGAGAAAGATGCATCGTTGAACCAGGATCATTGGCACAGAAAAAGATGACATCGTTGAACCAAGGATCATTTGGCACAGAGAGAAAGATGACATCGTTGAACCAAGGATCATTTGCTACTTTCAGCGTTATCACCCCCACCTGATAAACCGTGTACACGTGCGTGATTGCGTGCAATGGATTACGAAAGTCACTGCGCATCTTCTTTTTGATTACACACCACACATACAACAACACTGCACGACGCAAAGCAGCACGCACGCAGACGCACGCATCGCACGCACGCACGTTTCGCACGAGCAAGGGACGCACACACATGCACACGCTACGCTACGCGACGCATGCCGCACAACGCACTGCACCACGCACGATCACGCGCAGGCACGCACGCACGACGCACGCACGCA
Organism: Conus ventricosus; assembly: GCA_018398815.1. Classification (NCBI taxonomy): domain Eukaryota; kingdom Metazoa; phylum Mollusca; class Gastropoda; order Neogastropoda; family Conidae; genus Conus; species Conus ventricosus. The sequence continues at coordinate 7,704,294 of CM031622.1, forward strand.
CGCACGCACTGCAACAGCAGCACGCACACAACACACGCCTTCACGCAGCAATCCACACACAAACACACACACACAAAACACACACACACTCACACACACACACCACTCACACACACACACACACACAACAAGAGTTCAGGACGCAACGGAATATATATAATCTTATTGTATTATATTATATTATTTATTCATATTATATATATTTTGTTATATTATATTATATTATATCATATTTTATATTATTTTTATATTATTATATATATTATTATTATATTATATTATATCATTGTAAAATTATATTTAGATTGTCCATAGACTTAGCCATGAAGATATTACTGAGTCATTTTTCAAAGTTTTAGTTTTTCTTCTGTGGAAGAGTGGTGCGCTGAAGATAAAACTAAATTTTGAAAAATGAGATATTATATTATATTACATTATATTTATTATATTATATTTATTATATTATATATATTATTATTTTATATTAATTATATTTATTATATTATTTATATTATATTATTTATATTATATTTTTATATGGGCAGAAAGTGTTCGTGAAAAGTTCACTTTTGCTCTCAAACCCTTTGTTCCAATGCTGTGACGTTGTTTCAGTTCTTTCACATCCGGTGCATTTAATTTAAGAACATGTTCAATGGAAAATTCGAAAGGCTGTTCAAGAAACATTGAAACTGTTGTTTAGGAAAATCTTTCAATACGACGTATTGACAAAATCACGGACCCTGTGCTTTGTTCCTTCTGACTACATCCCTGTACACTTTGGGTTATATATTAGTTGATCAGGAGGAAACAAAATCCAAGAGCAAGTGATACTGTTGTCCTGTATGATTCTTGGTGTTCTGTATGAAGAACAAGTGAATCGATGTTCTCTATGATTCTTGGTGTTCTGTATGAAGAACAAGTGATATTGATAT
>CM031622.1:7715225-7716247 GCA_018398815.1 Conus ventricosus
AACGCCAGCAGTCTGACCTGACAGTGCCAGCAGTCCAGCCTGACCGATGCCAGCAGTCTAACTTGACCGGTGCCAGCAGTTGTGTCGTGTTGTGAAAGTGACAGTGAAAAGAAAAAAAAGGAAAAGAAAAAGACAGTGATTCGTGAATAGTTAAGATCACCTGGCCAGGTAAAGTAGAAATCTATTTATACCCGGGTTAGTTAATGATGTTTTAGATAAATGATTTTGTGAAGTTCAGGAAAGAGAGAATGTTTTATTTTGTTTGATTCCATATGCATTGATGTTTCGTTCTATGATCATGTGTAGTAAAGTTATAGACTTTACTAGTGGTTTGATGTGACGAATGCATGATATATGAATGAGATTGTAAGCAAGCTGGAGTGTGTTTGGGCTGTGCGCTAGTCCTTCCTCCACTGACATCACCCGAGGTTGACAATTTATTGGCGAGCCTGCCAGGATATTCTGGCCCATTTATTATAATTGTTCAACTTCTCAGAGAGGAAGCTGGGTGGGATTCAAGTATTGTAATCCTAAGACAAGGGGTTGTGTTACTGTATGTTCCCAAGATAGTTAAATACTAGGCTTGGCATTGCTTCCAAGATAGTTAATACTAGGCTTGGCATTTCAGCCCAGAGTACTTATTTCGCACAGATTGCCTATATTCGCTCTCATAGTTGGGTCAGGCGCTGGGCGTCTTATAAAAACTAACTACGTTGTCCCAAGCTAATATTATCATTCATAGGATTGTGCTATTACGTCACTCGTGTCGGTAACCACCAGTTTGGCTGTCGTAGTTATAAAATCTTGTTCAAAAAAAAAAAAAGAAAAAAAAGAAAGAGATATAATGGCGGAAGAAAAGAACACCCCTATTTAACAACTCGTGAGCGTCGCTCGTGATCTAGGTTACTCAGAGATGAGTTGCGTGCATTCGTTGAAAACCAACAAAAGATGGAAAGAGATGAGCGAGCGGAAAACGCGTATCGCAGTAGAGCGCAGAACAGAAAGAATCGGAAAAGAAAAAA
>CM031622.1:7716347-7718847 GCA_018398815.1 Conus ventricosus
GCTGTCTTGGTCTTTGTTCTTGACACACCTGCCTTCGACCTTGTCGCGTGTTTCAAATTCGTCACGTGGTACACCCAGCTTACCATTGGTGCGTGTTTCAAATACGTCACGTGGTACACCAGCTGCTGCTCACCTCTCTCTCTCTCTCTCTCTCTCTCTCTCTCTCTCTCTCTCCGCCTGTCTCTGTCTCTCTCTCTCTCTCTCTGTCCCTCTCTCTCTCTCTCTCTCTCTCTCTCTCTCCTCTCTCTCTCTCTCTCTCTCTCTCTCTCTAACACCGCCGCCAACACCACCGCCATCGCCGTCGCCATCACCCTCTATGTGTGTGCTTTTCTGTCTGTGTGTCTGTCTGTTTGTTTGTCCGTCTATGTTTGTGTCTGTGATCTGTTTCGACCACTCTCAGAAATAAAGGGCAAACCCCAAATGGGTATCGATCAGAGAGCGTCGTTCATCTTTAATGGCCTCCTGTTTGATATACCACTTGGCTGCCTATCAACACCGAGGACGAGGTACAGTCAACGGGGACCTTGATGGAACAATGCTCACATCAGCATCATCATCATCCTAAGCATCATCACTGCCGTCTCTGTCTAACACGTCTATGTCAGCGGACAACCACGCGGCAACGAGAAAACATTTATTTAAAACAAAAACAAAACAAAACCACAGCGATCCGCACACCATGCGCGCACGCGCGCGCGCCGCAACACGACACACCCCCATCTATTTTTAAACCATTACGTCAGCAAACAAGAAAAACTTTTTTTTTATCGATCGTGACTCACCATGACAAGAAAACAAAAACAAAACCACGTGACCTTGACCCCGACACCACCTGCCGCACCTGCCGCGCCGCCACCTGCCGCGCATGCGCAACACCGGGGGAGGTCCTCTCCGAGGTCCTTAAAAGAGGCATGAAACGTCCCTTACCCTACTACTCACACACACCACACACACACACCACACACACACCACATACACACACACACATGCACACACGCATGCACGCGCACACACACGCACATACACGCACACACACACTCACGCACACACATAGACACACACGTCCGCACGCACGCACGCACACTCACATGAAGCACGCACGCACGCACACTCATACACAAACACACACACGCACGCACACACGCTCACACACACGCTCACACACACACATGCATAGGTTGCACCTTTTGAAACATTGCTGTATGGTGATGCTCTTTTTATGATTTTCCAGGATATATTGTAGCTTGTTTTTGTGTATTAAGTTTCCAGATATATTTGCTCAGTTCTGTTTGGTTTTTATATTTTTCTTTATTAAATGACTGTTTGTGGTTTGCATACTATGCAAACCACACTTAGCAACATTAAACACCAAAACAGAAATAGTAAACAACTGCAGGCATAAATGGAAATCGTTGTTAGTGAACACACCAAAACAAAAACCTGAAAGCCCCCCAAAAACACGTGCAGCCAACCCGCACGTGCAAACAACCGCAAACAGGAGCCCACACGCTATATAACATCGGCGGTGGGCAAACCAAAAACCATCCTGATGACAGCGCAACACGCTCGAAACAAATTTATAGATAGTTTTAAGATTCCTCTTTTAACTTGTTTTAACTAATGTTGCTCCCCAAGGGGTTGAGCACTTAAAAAATTGTTTTAGGCATTTTAAATATGCTGATCTTAATCGCTCCTCACGTTGAGCACTGTGGCCTGAAGGATTTTAAAATGGAGGAAATCATTTTTAGGCAGTCAACAAAAAATATTCCGTTTTCTAATCCGCAATCATATATAAAAAAATTAATAGAACAAACAGAAAAGTTTGTACATAAATATGAGATGGAAAGCATTCTTTTTTCTGAACCCAAATGCAAAAAAAGAGGACAAAAAACACCTACGATTTGAAATCATGGCGATCACCACCAGCCATAGACGAAATGAAACCCTTTGAAGATCAAATGAAAAGAATGATAACCAATATTGAATTCAAAAATCTAACAACGGTTTCCAAACAACACTAAAAAAAAACAAATAAAACAAGTACAAATGACAAAAAAATATTTGTGAAGGCTGATAAAACTAGCAATTACTACAAAATGGAACCAAAAGAATACTCTCAAACTCCTTGACAAAAACATCCAGAAAACTACAAAAAAAGCCGACAAAAATATACATGACAGTATCCGCACAAAGAAAAAGAACTTGCAGAGCGCATAGACTAAGTGAAAGGATAGAAGCGACAGCAACAAAAGAAGCTTTCATAACACTCAAAGACCACAAGCCCAATTTTCATAACAATCCAACATGTACACTAATAAACCCATCCAATCTGAATTAGGCAAAATAAGCAAGAAAATTCTGGAAAAAATAATAAAGAACGTAAAATCAAACTCTGAATACAACCTCTGGAAGAACACATACGAAGTTATCCAATGGTTCAAAAAAACTCAATAAACAAAGTAATACAGTATTCATCACATTTGACATAGTAGACTTTTAC
>CM031622.1:7723847-7728847 GCA_018398815.1 Conus ventricosus
TAGTCTTCAGTCGTCAAACTAGTAGGTTTTAAAAGTACTAATTTCAGAGAGCGTTTTATAGATCCTGTTTAGATATCTTAATGTGTTTGCACTGCATTGATCATAGAGTGTTGACGCATAATCGATAGATGATGAAATAAATGCATGAAAGAATTTCTTTCGAGCTGTAACATCGAGGAATTTTTTAGTTTTTTGAAAGCTGAAATAACCTTTGGGAAATACGTTTGCATAAACTATCGATATGGGGTGACCAGGAAAAATTATTGTCGATAGTAACACCTAGAACTTTATGAGTATCAACTTCATGAATGACTGTACTACCTATGTGTATAGAAGACAGACTGAAGATTATTTTTTGCCGTTTTTGTCGCGAAGTTATTATCATGTATTTAGTGTTTTGGTCGTTCAAAGACATGTGGTTCAGCTCAGTCAAATCAATTAAGTTACTAACATTGTTCTGCAGAGTTGTAGATAATTGCTTCAAATTAGAATGGCTCGATTGAATAGACGTATCATCTGCAAACAGTTCACATACGCCTCCTATAACGTATAAGGTAAGATCATTAATATATAGAGAAAAACGTAAAGGACCAAGAACGAATCCTTGGGGAACACCAAATTTTTGTGTCTGGAATTTGGATTGTTGGTTACCCAAGAAAACCTTGTGATGACGGTTAGAAAGAAAAGATGTAAGAAGAGAGAAAGAGTTTGGTCGGAAAGTCTATATAAGGCTAGCTTACGTAGCAGCAAGTTATGGTTAATGAGGTCGAAAGCTTTTGCAAAGTCAACGAATAATACTCCCGTGAATTTGTTATCATTGATATTAACGAGCCAATTCTCGACGAGGTTAGTTAAAGCAGTGTGGCATGAATGGTTTTTTCTAAATCCTGATTGATTGGGATGAAGCAAATTGTTCTCCGAAACATGTGGCATTAGATGTTTATAGGCATGTTTTTCCAAAGGTTTCGACAGGACCGATAATATTGAAATAGGTCTGTAATTTGATGGGTTAGTTTCATCTCCAGATTTATAGATAGGAACAATTTTGGCTTGCTTAACAATATAAGGAAAATAGCTTTTGTCAATGCAGAGAATGTACAAATAAGTTAAAGAGTCTGTGATGATAGGAGCACATGATTTAAGAATCTTACCATCTAAATTATCAAGGCCACGAGAGAGAGAGAGAGGAGAGAGAGAGAGAGAGAGAGAGAGAGAGAGAGGAGAGAGAGAGAGAGAGAGAGAGAGAAGTGCTGCGATAAGAGAGAGAGATGTGTTGCGATAAGAGAGAGAGAGAAGTGTTGCGAAAGAACACACACAACACACACACACACACACACACACACACACACACACAAAGACGAGAGAGAGAGAGAGAGAGAGAGAGAGAGAGAGAGAGAGGAGAGAGAGAGTCAGACAGACAGACAGACAGAGACAGAGAGAGACAGAGAGAATGACAATGACAATGATGACAAAGGCTCAATAGCCCTTACATCACGGGGACACGCCAGGCGTTCTCAGTATGAAACTAAACCGTTGTTGGGCGGAAAGAATGACACAGTCGTTACTTAACCTCCATCAGGAAACCGTCAAAACACTCTTAGACAAGAGGCACATGAAGAACTTTTTAACGTGGATTTTTAGACTGCCTAATTTCATACAAAACACTCTTAGACAAGAGGCACATGAAGAACTTTTTAACGTGGATTTTTAGACTGCCTAATTTCATACGGTTCAGCGACAAACCTACTCAGTGATTTCATGAGCTCCCCATTGTCAAGCAACAAAACGTCGGATGCACGTTGACTACTAACAACCGGCATTTGAAATGATTTATACATTTTTTGCAAACATCGTCGTACATTTTGCATTCAAAATGAAAATAATGTTCGTTTTCAACTGCATTTGATGCGCAGACTTTGCCTATCTTTCCAGTTTCTGGTCCGGGTACAGACCAAACTCTGCTGGCATTTAGACCTAAGGTCCTTATCCTAAATCTAGCAAGCATATCTCTATGCCGTTTCTGTGTTATAATCGATATAGTTTTCTGGGTGCAAGTTACTATTTAATTCAACAAACCAGTCATTTTTCTCTTTCCCTGTCATACTCGAGTGCCAGTTTTGTTTGAATATGTATATTGATCTATCTTTAAGTTCTAAAATAAACAAATTATCATCACCCATTTCCTGGTTTAACTAAACGATACCAAACCTGTTTTCTGTAAGAAGTTTCTTCATCTCTGTCACCCAGTTGCATTTTTCTGATTCATCTTGTTGTAAGAGCATCTCATAAGCTTTTCTACATCACCTGCTCATTGGAAGTTTTAGCAACCTCAACGAATATTTCATTCGCTTTTCTTATGTTCTTATACAGAGTGGATGTCTGCCAGACTCTCCATATTTCATTTTGCTTGAAGACTGCAACGGACATTCAAGAAGCGTTTAACTGCGAATGTATGAACTTTTTACATAAGGTAGATATCATTAAAAACACACACACACACACACACACACACACACACACACACACACACACACACACACACACAAGACCTTCTAATGCATATGTTAACATAGGTTTGATTTGTGAATCAAAAAGTTTCCAGAATATAGATTATTCGATCGAATTTAATTTCCTTAATGACCTTAGAATCTGAATCACACCTTTTTTTCTCTTCTTGTAGGTTTCTGCCTATCCCATACTAAAACTTAGTTTAGCTGTAAATAGCATTCCTAATTATTTGTTACTTTTACTTCTATTCCTCCATAATTATAACTATTGTTCATGTCTGGAAAGATGACCGCCCATTCCGAATACCATGATACTTGATTTTTCAAGATTAACTGTTAGATCCAATCTATCTGCTTCCTTTTTCAAAATACTGAATTGGTTTTGAAGACCAACGACTGTATTGGAATGACGCCAATCGCGAATAGCATGAGGGAAATCTTGACAGCGTTCAGGGTCATTTGTATACCAGTCCGCCCAGTTTGCTCAATTCTATTACTAACTCGTTAATAATATCCACACACAAAAAAAGAAACAAAGAAAGCCGCTGAGGGCTCAGTTAATAGCCTTTGTTTGACACCTCAAGGGCAATTAAACATTTTTAAATACATACCGTTATCACGAACACAACATAGTACTGAAACATAGATTCTTTTGAGAGCTTTGTATATTTTCCAATTAATGTCCGCTTTTCTTAAAACGCTCCATAGGATATTTTGGTTAACAGAATCAAATGCTTTCTTGAAGTCTACATGAGCAACACAAATTTAGTACTTTGAAAAAGATATTTTTGCACCATCACGTTTAAAAAAAAATGATCGGCTGTTCTGTAGTTGCTTCTGAAGCCTGCTTGTTCTTCAATTACTTTTGCTTCATTTTCAGACCAGACGCTTAATCTTTTATTCAATATATGTCTGTAAATTTTACTGATCACGTTTGTCGAAGCTATTTCTCTATAATTATCTGCATTGTTTGGGTCTCCATTTTTGTGAACTGGATCAATAATTGATTTGGATCATTCTGTTTGAAATATCCCTTTGTCAAAAACAGAATCACACAAAGTTACAAACAAATTCAAGCTCAAGTACTGTTTCTCCGCATTTCAGGTTATGGATGTCATTTATAACTTCCTGTTTGGTGATAGGATCATTAACGCGCAGCTCTATAGTGTCTTCCGAAAATAACTCACCTGGTTCCATGTCGTCATGATCGCAACTATCAAAATGGTTAAAAGCCTTGAAAAACTGGTCATAACCATTGCTGACTATTGATTTCATTATATTTTATGCTTTTCTTATTGTGAGTCCGTATCCTTGACCAAAAACGTTTCGGATAGTTTACTGACGTTTTCAGTTGGTCGATGTTGTTTTCATCCCTTTTCTTTTTCTTCCTTTCTTTTTCATGCCTGAGTATTCCTTTCTTTCTTGAATAAACGCCTCTTGTGCTTGTTATGCTCTAATGATTTAGCCCTTCGAAGACTTCGTAACATTCTTTTGACAACCTTCCTCTTATGTTTATATTCAGAATTGAACCAGTCCGTACATTTTTTTCTCTCATTTCCGCCCATTAATCTCACCGTACATGCTGAAACCCCCAACACATGGCGCAGCGCTGGTAAATATCTCCGCAGTACTGTCGACATTCATACTGAGGCTCTAATACGCTTGTTCCAAAAGATCCTTTAACTCTTCAGATTCTAGTTGTAAGTTTCGACGTAATCATTTGACCATACAATTTTTCCTCTCTTTGTGTTGGAATATGGTAGATGGTGTATAGTAATTACAGGTGAACTTTCGTTCCAAAACAGTTCAACCGGAAGACGCCAAGAGTATAAGTCATCATGAACATGAGCATTGTACTACTGTAACAATTCTTCTGATATCCACTACACACATAAATCCACTACACGCATAAATCCACTACACACGAACACAGAGGGAAAAAATGGTAGGCAGGCACTGAAGGTCTGACCAGCGCGTTGGGATAACGAGTAGTTCAGACATCCGCTGAGTCGTAGCCACGAGACCCTCTTCTTCAATTGTCTCATCTTTGTTGTTAATTCATTTGTCCATCAGCTTCAAATCATACGTAGTGTGGTCTCAAAACTTAGCGGAGGTGGTGTAGCGTATATGGACTAGTTCGCACGCAGTGACGCCTCCTTGATGAAACTGACACTTTTGGTACGATGGAATAATCAAAAACACTGCACCCCTGAGTTCATACAAAGGTAAACTTGCCGGCAGTATTTTTTCCACAACATCCACTGACTATGACTCCATCAAACAAATTACAAAATTCAAGTAGCGATCTACCAAATTGTTAATGACATTATTTTTCTAATGAACGTATCACACATTCTGCGTCTTCATCCTCATAGTCATCACCTGACACATGATCCCACATGTCCTCCACTCTCATTTGCTCACACCCTGTTCGTGCATTCATGCCACCACACACCATCACACATATACCATCAGTGTTTATACACAGATGGA
>CM031622.1:7731347-7738847 GCA_018398815.1 Conus ventricosus
TATGTTAGTGAGTTTCCCTCCCTATTGGAGGGTGTCTCCCCCTTGGAGACTATAAGCTTGCTGAAGGATCATTGTGAGAAGCATTTATTTATTTTTTCCCCATTCAAACCCCCTCAAGCACAAACTGTTAGTTAGGCAGAATCATCTACCACTGCAGATATGAATGCTTATCTCCCCCTATTTCTTCAATCTAAGACATAAGAGCAAGCTTTGTTTATAATTCAATATTTCTTGCAGTCATTGCAACACCAAGCTGCTCTGTAAGTTGCTGGAACGGTGCGCGGTACTTATCCTTGGAATTTATTAGTTTGTTGTATATATATAATATATATATAATATATAATAATAAAAGAGAGAGAGAGAGAGAGAGAGAGAGAGAGAAGAGAGAGAGAGAGAGAGAGAGAGAGAGAGAGATTAAAGTGGTTAAAATACCCAAAATGATTTTGATAGGGCTCGACCCCTTGGGGAGCAACATTTGTTAAAAACCTACGACTTCAAATCATGGCGATAAACACCAGCCACAGACGAAATGAAACCGTTTGAGGATAAAATGAAAAGAATGATAGCCAACATCCAATTCAAAAAATCGAACAACGATTTCCAAACAACATTAAAAAAACAAATAAAACAAATACAAAACGACAAAAAAATATTTGTGAAAGCTGATAAAACCAGTAACTACTACAAAATGGAACCAAAAGAATACTCCCAACTTCTTGACAAAAATATTCAGAAAAACTACAAAAAAGCCGATCAAAATACACATGACAATATCCGCACTAAGGAAAAAGAACTTGCACATCGCATGGACCTAAGTGACAGGGTAGAAGCGACAGCAACAAAAGAAGCGTTCATAACACTCAAGGACCAAAGCCTAACTTTCACAACAACCCAACATGTAGACTAATAAACCCATCTAAATCTGAACTAGGCAAAATAAGCAAGAAAATCCTAGAAAAAACAATAAAGAACGTAAAATCAAACTCTGAATACAACCTCTGGAAGAACACAAATGAAGTTATTCAATGGTTCAAAACACTTGATAAACAAAGCAACACGGTATTCATCACATTCGACATAGTAGATTTTTACCCTTCCATAGATGAGGAACTGCTCACCAAAGCTCTGAAATTTGCTAGTAACCATACAGACATAACAGGGTCAGAAATGGAAATCATATTCCACACCAAGAAAACGCTACTGTACAGCAAAAATGAAACCTGGATCAAGAAAACGAACAGAAACTCAACATTTGATGTAACCATGGGATCATATGACGGTGCAGAAACATGCGAACTGGTCGGACTATTTATGTTATCCAACATCAAGAAACAACTCGGAAAACAAGTTGGATTATACAGAGACGACGGCCTTGCTGCACTAACCAACAACCCAAGAACCATTGAAAATAAGAAAAAAGAATTATGTAAAATCTTCCAAAACCACAACTTAAAAAATCACCATTGAAGCAAACAAAAAGGTAGTAAACTACCTAGACATAACACTTGATCTCATCAACTACATATATAAACCATACAAGAAGCCCAATGACACACCTATCTATGTAAACATCAAAAGCAACCACCCACCATCTGTATTAAAAGCCATACCCAATGGCATAAATCAGAGACTATCAAACCTGTCATGCAATGAAAGAGTATTCAACAATGCAGCAGTAGAATTTCAAGAAGCACTGCAAAAAAGTGGGTACAACTACAAACTACAATACAATCCAGACAATAACACAAATAGAAATAAGAAAAAACAGGAAAAGAAAAATCACATGGTACAACCCACCATACGACGGAAAACTCAAAACGAACATAGGAAAAGAATTCTTTAAAATTTTAACAACCTCGTTCCCAAAAGAACACAAACTATATAAAATATTCAACAAAAACACCATCAAACTATCGTATTCATGCATGCCCAACCTCAAAAATTTAATTGACGCATCTAATAAAATGAAAACCAACACAGCAAAGAAGGTGAAGAAAGGAAACCTTGCAATTGCATCAAAAAAGAGCAGTGCCCCCTGAGCAATAAATGCTTCACAACAACATTGTATACCAAGCCACAGTGACATCAGAAAATAAAAAAAGAAACATACATAGGGATCACTGAAAACCACTTCAAAACCAGATATGCAAACCACAAACAGTCATTTAATAAAGAAAATATAAAAACCAAACAGAACTGAGCAAATATATCTGGAAACTTAAAGACGCAAAAACAAGCTACAATATATCCTGGAAAATCATAAAAAGAGCATCACCATACAGCAATGTTTCAAAAAGGTGCAACCTATGTTTAACTGAAAAATGGTTAATACTATGCAAACCACACTTAGCAACTTTAAACACCAAAACAGAAATAGTAAACAACTGCAGGCAAAAATGGAAATCGTTGTTAGTGAATACACCCAAAACAAAACATGAAAGCGCCCCAAAAAACACGTGCAGCCAACCCGCACGTGCAAACAACCGCAAACGGGAGCCCACACGCTATATAACATCGGCGGTGGGCAAACCAAAAACCATCCTGATGACAGCGCAACGCGCTCGAAACAAATTTGTAGATTACTCCTTTTAACAATATATATATATATATATATATATATATATATATATATATATATATATATAATATGTGTGTGTGTGTGTGTGTGTGTGTGTATATATTTTAAAAATCTATTTTACATATATATATATATATATATATATAATATATATATATATATATATATATATATATATTGAATTATAAACAAAGCTTGCTCTTATGTCTTAGATTGAAGAAATAGGGGGAGATAAGCATACATATCTGCATATATATATATATTGTACATATAACACAATAATCTAATAAATTCCAAGGATAAGTACCGAGCATCATTCCAGCAATTTACAGAGCAGCTAGGTGTTGCAATGTCTGCAAGAAATATTCAATTATATTTTATTTATATATTCAAGCATATATTGGAGACTATAACCTTGCTGAAGGCTCATTTTGAGAAGCATTCATTATTCCCCATTCACCCACTCAAGCACATACTGTTAGTTAGGCAGAATGATCTACCACTGCAGATATGTATGCTTATCTCCCCCTATGTCTTCAATCTAAGACATAAGAGCAAGTTTTGTTTATAGTTGAATATATATATATATATATATATATATATATATATATATATATATATATATATATTTATATATATATTGTGTGTGTATGTGGTGGAGTGGTAAGGGTTGCAGGCGAAGACAGGCAGACGATGGCAAGTTCAGGAACCAAGGGACAACAGCCAGCCAGAGAGAACACAGAGTGATCAAGGTGGAGTTTCTTCCCTTTCATTTCATTTCCGTTAACCCCAGGAACACGCTCCGCCCTGGGATAACTGCGCTTGTAATATACAGCGGAAAAGCAGACTGCAAAGCTAGCAATACGGTGCCGCAGACAAACGGGCCTCGCGACTCGGAACTGACAGAAATTTGTGCTATCTGTCGCATAGTCCTTATTGTCTAGCTCGCCATCCGTTCAAAGCCTTCAAACATATCTACCGTTGATGAGAACATCAGATCCCAAGGAATATGATAGAGCATGTCACATTTGATATTGAATTATTGGTGATTACAATCAGAGAGTGAACCCACTTTCAACGAGTTTACGTCATCCTTTTCTTTATTGTGATCATGAATACCAAACAGCAGGGAATGATCTTATAAGGAACGAATAGCAAGCATTCCACTCTTTCCACACATATAAATTTGATTTTCCAAGACTGTCTGAGCGGAGAACTTTGTCTTAGAAACATAATGCAAAACAGAACTGGCTTTTCTCCTCACCTGATTGTCGACATGAGCTTCTGATACGATTTTCGATTAGAAAAAAAAAATACACAGGAACACAGCGTTTAGAAAGGTTGTGTTTCATAGGTCAGATGGTGTCGATGTGTTGTTGTGCGAGTCAGATGACATTGTTTTAGAATGTTCCTGCGCGCCGAATACAGAGGACGACGGTGTGTTCTGGTAAATTAAACAGAACACAGGAACGTGTCAGACTAGCCCACCTGCAGACAGGAAGACGTGCCTCTACCTGGGGTGACGGTCCTTCGCTGAACGGATTGCGTACACACATCAGGGAGCCGGAATAGCTCAGTGGTAGAGCGCCGGACTCGTAATCTTGGTGATCCTGGGGTTGCGAGTTCGAACCTCCGCTGGGGCGTTTCGGTACAGGGGGATTGAAGCGCCAGCTGGCAGCTCTTCAGTCGGCACTACCCAGGTAGGCAGCCCGTTGTGTAAACGAGCGTGGATTGTAAAGCGCTTAGAGCTTGGTCTCTAGCCGAGAATAGGCGCTATACAAGTATTCATTATTATTATTATTATTATTATTATTGTTATTATTGTTTTATTATTATTATTATTATTATTATTATTATTATTATTATTATTATTATTATTATCATTATTATTATTATTATTATTATTATTATTTCATCATTATCAGGGACACTTTGTCATTCACAACTTTGCCATGTAATATGGAAAAAAAAAAAACATTGCTGTGGTTTCCATGACAATGAGATCGTGTCGTGTCGCGTTTAGTCAATCGCACCGATTTGCTAAATGGGCTGTGCAGTTTAATAGCAATAAACTTCGTTCGTTCGTTCATTCGTTCTCTCTCTCTCTCTCTCTCTCTCTCTCTCTCTCTCTCCTCCCATTCCCAAATCGCACATGGCTAAGCTGCACGTGTTCCTACTACATTTATGCAGCTTCCAAAATGCTTCGCTCCCCCCCCCCCCCTGTCTCTGTCTGTCTCTCCCTCTCCCCTCTCTCTCTCTCTCTCTCTCTCTCTCTCTTCTCTCTCTCTTAGGCAGAGGGATACGAATAATGTTAACTGAACAGTGAATTGTCAATTGTTTGAAACAAGACTTAGTCGGCTAAGTAAATAATAATAATAATAATAATAATAATAATAATAATGAATACTTATATAGCGCCTATTCTCGGCTAGAGACCAAGCTCTAAGCGCTTTGGAATCGACACTCGTTTACACAACGGGCTGCCTACCTGGGTAGTGCCGACTGAAGAGCTGCCAGCTGGCGCTTCATTCAGTCGTTTCCCGTGTCATCCAGTCAGTATCGTTCAATATCGATCACTCATTTTCCTTACTTCCTTCATTCTTTCCATTTCTCACGCAGGGTGCATGCTATGTGTAACGTGTCATCCATACCAACGGCCAAACTGGCCTACTCTTCCGAAAGTTGGCGATGGGATTTTACGTGTGTGCAAGATGTTATGCGTGCGTTCACACACGGAACCTCGGTTTATAGTCTCATTCGAAGGACTGTATGGGAAATGGAGTCAGAACCAATGTTAACTCCGAGGGAAAAATCCCCCTGTACCGAAACGCCCCGGCGGAGGTTCGAACCCGCAACCCAAGGATCACCAAGATTACGAGTCCGGCGCTCTACCAACTGAGCTATTCCGGTTCCCAATATTTCTCTTTCTTTGGCAGATATCAGCGTGAAACATATTAACTGTCTAATATCTGTTGCAGTATCGTCTCTGTTATCAAATCTCCAAAGTAATGTCAGCTGTCGTTTAAGTGTTGTTGCGTAATAAGTTAAGTACAAGTAAACCACGGTCATTAAGATATGTCCAAGACCTGTCCTTTTGGGAATGGATTAGATGATGAAGCACCTGCACTCATGTTCTGTGCAGTATTCGTCAATTAAAAAAAAAGAAGAGAAATATTAATTGAAGCGCATACAGAATGTTAAGAACCCTTTTGTTACGTTGCCTGTTAACAATATGAAAGCTGTAGTGTTACCAGGGATGTTACTATGTTAATTTGGAAGCAGAGAGAGAGAGAGAGAGAGAGAGAGAGAGAGAGAGAGAGAGAGAGAGAGAGAGAGAGAGAGAGAAGAGAGAGAGAGCGGCAAGTGTTGGTCAGTCTCAGTCTAGAAATAGTCGCTGGATGGGTTTTTTCCCCAATGTTTTTCCTTCTATATTTCCTGTCCGGAGGGATTGTTGCCTTTTATTTTCTGGGTTTTTTGCTTTTTGTCCGCTTTACCTTAAGTTTTATTTTGGTTTATGTGTGCAGCAAGGGTTTACTCACTAAATATTAACCAGTTTATGCAATATGTAGCACACGGAGAGTTCAAACATTGTTGTTTTCATTCCTGGTATCCGATAGTAGAATATGTCAAGTCCTATACTTGTAAATGGGCCTTGATATAGTTATGTACCAAATCGCACATTTTTAAAAACAGTTGTATCATGGTTTACCTCATTGCTTATAAAGTAAGCATGCAATTAGTCTGCAACTTCACAGACACAGCGTTAAGCCCGTGTGTCAGCAGAGAAAAAGTCACTTTGAAAACCTAATGTCATTTTCATGGTTTCAAAATATGTGTAAAATTTGTGAACATGGAAAATGTATCCCTCCTCCCCTAAATCACAAAAGATGTTGATAAATGGTAGCTCTATGTACATATAGATTAAATAGATTAATTTCCAAATTTTATTGAATTCTGGTGAATAGTTTTTGAGATATTTGGCAAACGGTGAGCATATTTCATTCTCCAAGGCAAGAACAGACAGAACGATATCTTTTTAATGTGTCAAACTGTTGATGAACGAACCGCTATCATCGCACACCAAAACCTAATGCTTTGTCTTGCAACAGAAAACTGACCAAACACTTTGACCAGAGACCAGACCAGAGAGACAAAAGAAGAAAAACAGTCGGACAATGAGACGAACCTGTTTGTTGTTGTGTATTGAAGTGACCAGCACGCATAGACAGCACACTGACCATTGCAGACCAACCACCCCTCTGCCCCCCCCCCCCCCCTCCCCCGCTGACTGTTTCCTGTGTGGTGATGATGACGATGGTGATGGTAGGGTGGCGCTGGTGGTGGTGTGAGTGTGGTGGTGTACCGTTCTTACCATCGTTTTAGCTACGTAGCCGGGTTTCAGGTAGCCACGCCACAATGACTGGCTACATAAACCAGCACGGCTGTTCCGAGCAACGTACTTAGTTTTGAGAAGCAGGGGAGTTTACAGCTCGCCCGCAGCTGCAGAGGCCAAGCCGGGAATGCAGGTCAGGGAAAAGGGTGTTTTCTGCAGCACCGCTCCCCACCAGCCAGTAACCCTCCCCACCAGCCAGCTAACCTCGCTGTACTCGGGAACTGAATGTCATCTGTGCATAGCCGGTCTGGCAGCAATGTGTTCGGCATTGTTGAGCAGCATGACACGGCCCATGCCCTTTCCCTGACTGTCTGTCTGTTTGTCTGTCTGTCCTGTCTGTCTGTCTGTCTGTCTGTTGGCTCTTCTCGCTCTCCTCCTCTCTCTCTCTCTCTCTCTCTCTTCTCTCCTTCTCCTCTCTCTCTCTCTCTCTCTCTCTCTCTCTCTTTCTGTATAAGTTTGTTTCTGTCTGTAAACCAGTTCATCGACCTATCAATCTATCTGTTCTGTCTGTCTGTCTGCTTTGTCTCTG
>CM031622.1:7743847-7748847 GCA_018398815.1 Conus ventricosus
AAAACAAATGCGTCCTAAACATCTCCTGTGGCGCGCCTGGATCGTCTCTTGCATTACCACCATTTCGCCCTGTTTTGGAGATCTGCCCTGGGGATTGTGTTTGACCAGAAGATCTTGAGGATACACCACAAGCACTTGGTCTTGAACACCTTCAACTTCTGCTCAATACCGACCGTGGTCTCCTAGCACAAACCGTGGAGAACCTGATCTTCGTGCAAAAGCTGAGCCCAATGGAGCCACAGTTGGACCTGAATATGAGGAATGCTTGGTTTGCCTTTGTGAATCGTGTTGCTGGTGTCCTAGTCACAATCATTGTTTGTTGTTAATTTACATAAAAGTGGAGTGGATGGCAAGCTGTATATGCTCTTCGTGGTGTCTATGATTCTGTGTTAGCATGCGTACGTGATAGGTGTGTATATTCAGATGTCTTTAACTGTCCACAAGGAGTGAAGCAGGGTTGTTTATTAAGCCCACTTTTGTTTTCATTTTTTGTTGCGAATTGGCAGTGGAGATAAGTAAAAATGGAAAACATGGTATTCAAATGATCCCAGGAGCGGCTGAAATTTTTCTTATGCTATTTGCAGATGATGTAATATTGTTCTCCAGCACTGCTGTAGGTCTTCAGAATCAGTTAAATGGGTTAAAGCAGACGGCAGATCGTCTATTTTCACTGGTTAACCTTGATAAAAACTAACATAATGGTATTTAGAAAGGGTGGTCATCTCTCCCGTCATGAAAAATGGTTTTATGGCACCAGTGAAGTTAAAGTAACTGATCCCTACAAATATTTAGGCATGACTTTTACAACAAAGTTGCGTTTACAAAACGCAGCAACAGAGACTTGTAGAAAAGGGAAAAAAGGTGTTACAGAGATTTTAAGAGCTTTGCGCAAACTTAACTCAATTGATCCAAGAATATTCTGAAAACTCTTTGATGCCAAAATTGAGCCAGATCTTACATCTAGTGCTGAAATATGGGGACTTCACAACAACAAAGATTTATACAAAGTACATACGTTTGCAATTAAGCGCTTTTTAAATGTTCCCCTCCCTACACTTCCATGAGAGAGAGAGAGAGAGAGAGAGAGAGAGAGAGAGAAGAGAGAGAGAGAGAGAGAGGAGAGAGAGAGGAGAGGGAGACAACACACACACACACCACACACACACACACACAGAGGGGGGGGGAGGGTGTGTGTGTGTGACGACTTTTTGCTGTCCAGCTATTTTTGGATTTTCTTCTGCAACGAACACAATGCACAGCGAAAGTGTAAAGGAACACCGCATTAATCTTGCTGTTCACACTTCTGACCAGATTCATGTCTGGAATGCTGACCACCATCACACGACGTTTGACACGCTAGTTCTTGCCGCTTCCTTTTCTCCACAACTGGTTAGGCAGCTGCGACACAGCAACTTGAGCGTGCTTTGATAGCGGGAACTCTGTTGAATATAGATGAGAAAATTACCGGAAGCATTCACCGCTTGAAAAAAATGACATGAAGCTACAGACAGCTTAAACATATTGCACATATATCCCGAGAGCATGAACCCAGGCACACGACTGAATATCGCCATTTCCAGAGTCACAGACGGGATCGTGCACGTGACATACACTATGCAGACAGTCACCAGCATGCGAGTCACCTTGAAGTCCTGTTTCTCCACTGACGTCATATCGGACACTGTTTCTCGACGCCATGAGGCCATTATTTTGAGGCGACGACGATGAAGGCGGTACAGACGATGACGACGACGAGGGAGAGGGTAGGGAGAGTGAGCAAGAGCATGAAGTTGTATATAAAGTCAATGAGGGTTCTGTGACGGAGGTACAAAGGAGACGGGCGACTGACGTAAGTGGAGGTGTTGGTGATGGGGTCTGCGACTTCAGCGGCCTGGAATCGGAGGGTGTAGGCGCTTGTGATCACAATCTGGATGTAGGCAGACACCACACAATCAGTATCCCCGTGTGTCTGCAAAAACACATGAGAACGTGAAGAAACCTTGTTGCACCGAACAGAAAGCTGATTCTTATAAAGCAAAAGAGATATCATTGTTTCTCAGAGTTCCATACTCATTCAGACTGAAACAACTCATCTTTCAACACTCAGCTACATCCTTAAAAACGAGAAGTCATGTTAAGTTGCTCACAAAATTAATCTTGCTCTTCAAAACTAAAAGTTACGTGGCATCCAGTTATGAAGAAATTGTGTTGTTGCTTGTCACTCTCAGCCTCACTGTGACCACTTTGTCACTCTCAGCCTCACAGTGACCACTTTGTCACTCTCAGCCTCACTGTGACCACTTTGTCACTCTCAGCCTCACTGTGACCACTTTGTCACTCTCAGCGTCACTGTGACCACTTTGTCACTCTCAGCCTCACTGTGACCACTTTGTCACTCTCAGCGTCACTGTGAACACCTTGTCACTCTCAACCTCACAGTGAACACCTTGTCACTCTCAACCTCACTGTGAACACCTTGTCACTCTCAGCCTCACAGTGAACACCTTGTCACTCTCAGTCTCACAGTGAACACCTTGTCACTCTCAGCCTCACTGTGAACACTTTGTAACTCACAGCCTCACTGTGAACACTTTGTCACTCTCAACCTCACAGTGACCACTTTGTCAGTCTCAGCCTCACTGTGAACACTTTGTCACTCTCAGCCTCACTGTGAACACTTTGTCACTCTCAACCTCACAGTGAACACTTTGTCACACTCAGCCTCACAGTGAACACTATGTCACTCTCAGCCTCACTGTGAACACTTTGTCACTCTCAACCTCACAGTGAACACTTTGTCACTCTCAGCATCACTGTGAACATCTTGTCACTCTCAACCTCACAGTGAACACCTTGTCACTCTCAGCCTCACTGAGAACACTTTGTCACTCTCAGCCTCACTGTGAACACTTTGTCACTCTCAGCCTCACTGTAAACACTTTGTCACTCTCAGCCTCACAGTGAACACTTTGTCACTCTCAACCTCACAGTGAACACTTTGTCACTCTCAACCTCACTGTGAACACTTTGTCAGTCTCAGCCTCACTGTGACCACTTTGTCAGTCTCAGCGTCACTGTGAACACTTTGTCAGTCTCAGCCTCACTGTGACCACTTTGTCAGTCTCAGCGTCACTGTGAACACCTTGTCAGTCTCAGCCTCACTGTGAACACTTTGTCAGTCTCAGCCTCACTGTGAACACTTTGTCAGTCTCAGCCTCACTGTGAACACCTTGTCAGTCTCAGCTCACTGTGAACACCTTGTCACTCTCAGCCTCACTGTGACCACTTTGTCACTCTCAGCGTCACTGTGAACACCTTGTCACTCTCAGCCTCACTGTGAACACCTTGTCACTCTCAATCTCAATGTGAACACCTTGTCACTCTCAGCCTCACTGTGAACACTTTGTCACTATCAGCCTCACTGTGAACACCTTGTAACTCTCAGCCTCACTGTGAACACCCGTCACTCTCAGCCTCACTGTGAACACCTTGTCACTCTCAACCTCACTGTGAACACCTTGTCACTCTCAGCCTCACTGTGAACACCTTGTCACTCTCAGCCTTAATGTGAACACCTTGTCACTCTCAACCTCAATGTGAACACCTTGTCACTCTCACCTCAATGTGAACACCTTGTCACTCTCAGCCTCACTGTGAACACGTTTGTCACTCTCAACCTCAATGTGAACACCTTGTCACTCTCAACCTCACTGTGAAACACCTTGTCACTCTCAACCTCAATGTGAACACCTTGTCACTCTCAGCCTCACTGTGAACACCTTGTCACTCTCAACCTCAATGTAAACACCCTGTCACTCTCAGCCTCACTGTGAACACCTTGTCACTCTCAACCCCACTGTGAACACCTTGTCACTCTCAACCTCAATGTGAACACCTTGTCACTCTCACCCTCACTGTGAACACCTTGTCACTCTCAACCTCACTGTGAACACCTTGTCACTCTCAGCCACACTGTGACCACCTTGTCACTCTCAGCCTCACTGTGAACACCTTGTCACTCTCAGCCACACTGTGAACACCTTGTCACTATCAGCCTCAATGTGAACACCTTGTCACTCTCAACCTCAAGGTGAACACCTTGTCACTCTCAGCCTCACTGTGAACACCTTGTCACTCTCAGCCTCACTGTGAACACCTTGTCACTCTCAGCCTCAATGTGAACACCTTGTCACTCTCAGCCTCAATGTGAACACCTTGTCACTCTCAACCTCAATGTGAACACCTTGTCATTCTCAACCTCAATGTGAACACCTTGTCACTCTCAACCTCACTGTGAACACCTTGTCACTCTCAACCTCACTGTCAACACCTTGTCACTCTCAACCTCAATGTGAACACCTTGTCACTATCAGCCTCAATGTGAACACCTTGTCACTATCAGCCTCAATGTGAACACCTTGTCACTATCAGCCTCAATGTGAACACCTTGTCACTCTCAGCCTCAATGTGAACACCTTGTCACTCTCAACCTCAATGTGAACACCTTGTCACTCTCAGCCTCAATGTGAACACCTTGTCACTCTCAACCTCAATGTGAACACCTTGTCACTCTCAACCTCAATGTGAACACCTTGTCACTCTCAACCTCAATGTGAACACCTTGTCACTCTCAACCTCAATGTGAACACCTTGTCACTCTCAGCCTCAATGTGAACACCAAGCTGCGCGTCTGCCAGGCCTGCGTTTTTAGCACACCCCTCTGCAGCAGCGAGGCATGGACCACCTGCGTGAGCCAGGAGAGGAAACGCCACAGCTTCCACCTGAGGTGCCTGCCACTCCTGCACATCCGGTGGCTGGACAAAGGACCCAACACAGAGGTCCTGGAACGTGCCAACATGAACAGCATGCTCGCCATTCTCAGCGAGAGGCGCCTCCGCCGGCTTGGCCTTGGCAGGAGAATGGAACCCGGCTGTATCCCTAAAGAGCTCCTGTATGATGAACTGGCTGACGGCTCACTCACGACTGCGCTGCAAAGATGT